>JAQIYD010000007.1:0-23318 GCA_034699565.1 Anurida granulata
ATCCTAATTGGTAACCGGATTACCTTCTTCTTGCAAGCTTTTCCTTGCAAACGGCAAATGAGCGGTGGATTGTAAACAGTACCTGCCGAATCATCTCCGAATGTCCAAGATGTCTCGACCCTGAATACAACACCATTCCTCGTGGGTGTTAGATACACAACTGTCATTGGAATTTCAAAATTAACGCCGGCGGTCAACCACGAACTTTTTGGAATAGTTAACTTTCTAGTTGTGAAGATTACAAAATTGATGGATGCCCCGGGAAAGTGCTGAAAGGAAGAGGTGGTACTGGTAATGTAACCTTCGAGATCCATTTTGTAAAGGAGAAAAAAGTAGATGGAACAAAATGGAAATTTCCGCTCCGAAGGTTCTAGGTAATTCGCGCTTCAAATTTCTTTAAAGAGCCGTTTGTAAAGAAATTATCAATGCTTGTTGCACTGCCAGAGTCGACGTGCCTGAGCTAGAGTGGCCAACTGGTTGGTTCCAACTGGGTTGTTCCTGAGTCTAGAAAAACGTGTAGACGACAATCCCAATATGTTTCCAAAAATGAATTCAAATTTTGAATTGAACTCGATTGGAAACGCTTTTTCGAGATAACAGACGCAACACAGCAAAGGAGTACAAGTAGCGTGAACATTTTAATCGTGGCGTAAAATCTGAAATTTTTAGTAATCGCTTGTTGAGTTTTAACTACAGTGTCCCAAATATGTATTGTTCTTATATATCGGCAGCTTGCCCACTTTTTCGTTGGTAGCAACGGGGTTGCTTTGAAGTTTGTGTACAAAGTGAGAGAAACTTTTAAATTTCAAGTTATTTCGTGCAAAACTCGCCGTTGATTGGCTATTTTTCTGAGTGACTTTGCTCTTGCTTCATTATTAAATCAGGCACGCTTTAGCAGTAGCTGACAATGGAAAATGTTTTTATGAATAATTTCGTAACATTTGAAGCCATGGGGTATTTCACGAAAATATTTTTCAATATTTTACTAACCTAAAGTAATGATGGAAAAGATGAAGCACGCAAAGATAGAACTTAGCATGTCGTCCAAAAATAATGAAAAGTGATGTTAAAAGAGTTGATAAGTTATAACTTATAAGAGTCGCCGAAACCATTTCCAGCAGAGAGTCATCCTAAATAGCAGCAGCGTTTCCCTGCTAATGAAAGCGTTCAACAAAATAATTAACGACAACTTGTCTTTTCATTAATTTCGGCAGCTACAATGAGATTTCATTAATTACAATTTGTACCACAGCCTCTAATGTTGTGGGAAGAGGGTCAGCTCTCATGAAACCCACGGCCGTCTCCACCCCCTTTGTGTGTGGTCTTTTCTGGAAACGGTTTTCCAACACATGTTAAGGCCGGATTGCCGAAATGTTGACAAAGGGCATTGAGTTGAAATGATAAATTATATAAAAAAAATCATTAGCCCATTCGAATAAAAGAAATTTGAAACAAAATATGGTTGATATCAGTTTAATCGATATAATTTATTTAATTATTTAATTAATGTATAGTTAAATTCTACTTTGTTCTTACCACTATTATTTTCAGAGTCCGGGTCAAGCAGGGTCAAAGAAGAACTCAAATATCGACTCTCTCTTGGACAGTTCGCATCCATTCTCTAAGATTAAATGTTAAACTAAATTTGTGTTACATTTTCTTCACTGATAAACTAACGAATTTGTTCCCGGCTCGTTTAATTCGTTTAATTAACTTTTTTAATTCTTGTTACAACAATCGTTGCCTTCTGCTCATGAAGAAAGTGGTTAATTTTGATAGCCACACGTAGTTGTTCATTGTGGCCACAGGTGGCTGCATGGAGAAGAGCTTCTGGTGAACTCCGGTGGCCACCAGAAACTCTTCCACTCAAACGTTACTGAGCTGCCTTCAAAAACATTAGTTTGAACACACTAACTATATGCCATTGTTAGTGCAAGGGATCAAGTTTGTTACATTTTTTGTGGTTGGTTTTCCACAACTCCTTATCGCCAGAATGGTACATAGGTTACTGTGGTAGGCAATTATGTAAGATTGAAGACATTTTTCTACAGAAAGTGCATAAACCTAGCCGATCTTGGTTGGTTTTGTACAAAGAGTTGCCCTAATCGAGAGTCTTCGTAATTGATTACTACTTGGATATTGCAAGTGTTATTTTAAAGAAACTAGCATAAACGCAATTCCTTTGACAATATTGTCTAGAAGCGTAAGTTTTGCCTCGCTTTCCATATAGTAAAAACTTCCAATTTTCCCTTTCAGTGTAGGGATTGACTTGAGCGTTTTCTTTAAATGGAGCAAATCATTACGGGGAACAGCTGAATCTATGAAAAACGCATTCCAAGTATTTCGGTGAAATTTTGTAGAGATGCTGTACACCTGTGACATAAGTATTGCGCCTGGAACTATAATCAGGAGAAGTATTGCTAAGTATGCAATGAATGCAACTATAATGAGCGGGTGAACTACAGTGCGGAAAATAACTAGCACCGCCACGGTAATATACAAGTTGAATACCACAAGGATTTTTGCCATTGGAAGAAATATTGTTCCAATCGAAGAATTTTGAAGATTATTTAGTAATATCATGCTCTTGAAGATGGTTATTGACCGCTGTAGTGCCTGAGGCGAACGTTCGCTGGAAAATGGCCACTCATTGCTGCAAAGAAAGAAAATTTTTTAGCTAACTTTTATGCAAATTGCTACGATAAGTTGTATTTTTACCATGATTTTCTTAACCAAAAGATTATACATCGAATTCCGGATATGCATAACGTCATGATGAAGATAGTATAAATATATCCTACAAAATTGCTCAAAAATATGCTCATAGCGTATGTCAGGAGTATTCGAGAATTTGACACCGAAAAAGTGCAAACTGAAATGGACTGGAGTGTTAAACAGGTCATGGATATTTGCATACAGCGTACGAAGATAGACATTATCTTTCCTCTCCACACCCTTTGATCAGGTCCAGGTTCCCCTTTTAGGTAACGTTTGCCTGAAATGAGTCAATATCCTGAATAAACAAATGCATTGGAGGTAATTGGGCTATTTTTCAGCCTCTTTTGCTTGAAGCTTTGTAGTTATCAGGTTTCAAATTTTCAAATTTCAGAATAATTCCAAGATAGCAGTTGTAGGACGTCGCTTCGAAGAGGAAGATTCCCAAAATTCGATGTAGATAAAAAGTTATGAATTATTGAATTTTAAAAAAATGGCAAGCACAATTACCGTCTATATTGGGGTAAATGTTCTCGAGCCATTCTGGAGGTGCGTATGAGTGATGGGAAACTGTGCCGAATTTGGAATTTCGAAAACTGAAATTGTGTTTTGGTGGCCAGCCGCCGACAGGCTTCTCAGATATTTTGCGTGAGAAATGTAAGACAATCATTCAAAAAATGTAGCGAGAACACGAATTCGTATTTACCATCAGTGGCCATATTTTGGAATGAAAACGAGGTACTTACCAAATTGAGTTTGTATCATCATGAGTTGATTTGCTAGTTGCATCAAGTCCGAAGAATAGATTTCGACGGAAGCGATTGTCCCAGCTATTGCGAATGAACAGATTATAACTAGAGCACTTAGCAGAGCTTTAGTTTCTTGGTGGGTCACCAACTGGACTCGTGCTTGGTCTAAAAAGAAGGCACACGTTCCAATGTGTACTGCTGCAGCTCCTAGTGCCCAAAGAATACGACCCTTGTTCGTGTTGTTGATGCATTTTCGTCCTTTTAAAACAAAAGGCGATACATTCTTGTTGGAACAGAAGAGAAGAATATTTAAAAATATTTTGTATTCCTGGGAGGAGAGCATTGTCGCACAACTTTGTCCTTTGAGGACAAATTCGAGACTAGAAGTCCTTCAGACGAATCCAACGAGGCCAACCCAATCCTCTGCTTAAAAACATCTAATTCGATGTTATTCGAGTTGTCATAGATATTGCGCCAATCACTAATTATTAACTCATTCTAGTTTACTCGGAAAATGAAATATCCAACTAAGTTGAGACTATTAACTGGACACTAAAATTATTAGATGTGATGGCTGTCAACGCTGCTGAACTCAACATAATTGCATTGCATAAAATCATTTGCCTAAACTTGTCACGAAAAAAACGACCAAAACGTTATATAGACAGTTCAAGAGGTTTGTAATTTCAATAATTTTGTAAACTATGATTACTTCAAATTTGAGTTGGTTGACGAGAAACGAACAAGTACCTTGCGGTGACGGTCAAAATGATGGTTCTCTGGAAAACCATTTCAGTTACCATGGTGGAAAAATCTTGCCAAACACATCAATGCACTTTATCTTATTGTTTTGTCGATAGTGTTTGCTTATGTTATTTTTCCTAATTAGAAAACATTTCTGCGAAATCCTGCCAAGAAATGTAAATTGTACAAATCAAAATGTGAACTGCACCAAGCAAAATGTAGAGTGTGTTCAGAAATGTTAGGGCCCAAGCAAAATGTAGAGTGTGTTCAGAAATGTTAGGGCCATTAACATTTTATTGAATAACTATTCAGTAAGTTTTCAGATTTGAATGAAACTTGGTATGAATGAAGGTGTGCGACTTGCTCACTTGCTCACTAAGTTTCATTGACTTGGCTGATCAACTTCCGGAGATATGACAAATTGATTGGGAAAAGTGCAAAAACAAGTGTTCAAAAAAGTTAGAACCAATACGACATTTTTAATTACCATTCAAACAGGTTACTAGTTAGAGACGCTATGTTTCGGCGGCAAGTAGGTTGACATCATTAGAGACTATTAGAACATAGATAATTATATGTGGATTCCAGCTCCATTGAGAATATTTCATTTGAAAAGTATCCACTCCCATGCTAAATACACGTAAAATATAATTTGAGAGACGATGAAAAATATTTTCGCGAAGTTCCTGTGAATGAAATCTAAACAAATTCTAGGGACGCAAGCACACTTGAACACCTTATCCGATTCCAATCAGATTTCATCAAATTTCCCCTTGCTGATACGATGGGTCACCTTGACATTGAACTGCCGAAACTTATTCTCAGTCTATAAAAGCATAAAAATGAAGTTAGTATTTCATTGTTGATCGTATTGTAAGAATTTTGTATCCGCTAGATAATTAACCAAAGTATGTAGAACTATCTATTGTAAAGTCATTCGTATGCTGAGTCCACTCTTCCGGACTGAATTCCAATATTTCGCCCAGGTAATTTGATATTGACATTCGAACAAGTCGTCAAAGAACAAATTAAGCTCTGCTGTTCACTCATGTGCTCTTGATTTGAATTGTAAACAAAATATTAGAAATCAGGCCAGAAGAATGAATTCAGCATACGCACAAACCATTATTTGACCAAAGCGAACGAACGGACGCAAACTTACAAAACTTGGTGAAAGTATTTTTCTTATGGGAATTCCAATGTTAAGCCTAGTTGCTATTAGGCTTCTCAAAGAATCGCTTCGTTTGGTTTCCGGAAGAAACGGAAACGAAACACGAAAAGAGAAACGGAAACGAAACGGGTTTTTTTGAGAGAAACGGAAACGAAACGGAAAAGGATGAAAAATTGGCGGGAAATTAAAAATTTAAAAATTTTGGTTTTTTATTTTGACCTCACTGACATCAGAATGGTTTAGGATTGTGGGTGACCCTAGATCCGATTACCCTGGTATTTGAGTTTCGGTTTTTTTCTTTACGGGCTTGAGTTTCTAACCCCCGAATTCGGATTACACGGATATTTTACATAGATCCGGGTAGTGTCTTGATAGAGTGAGGTTGCAATAAGCTCACTAATGGGATTGTTCCATTCTCATCTCAGGGACATGATTTTTTTTAATTTTTCTCCGTATTCTGATTAGCCGGGTATTTTAGTTCCGTGTATTTTTTGATAGGTTGTGGTCGGATGCTTGAATAATATGTTATGATCTAATTTCTTGTAATAAAAATGCGAATTAGAATGTAATCCCTTGCAACTTTTCTGAAACTGCCTCACGAAATTGCTGCAAGGCTAATATTGCCGTGTTAACGTATAAAACTTGGTTAAAATTTCTCATATTCCAGGAAAAGCGCCCTTCAATTTTTGAGATTTTTTATATCACGTTTCCTTTTCGCTTCCAACTGGAAACCGAAACGGTAATTTTGGAAACGGAAACAAAAGAAATTTTTCGTTTCCAAAAATTTGGAAACGGAAACGGAAACGATTCTGGAAACGAATCGTTTCCGTTTTTGGAAACGATTCTTTGAGAAGCCTAGTGGCTATTGTCCCCCTACGCGTTTACCATTGTTTTAAAAGTTTAACATTTTATGTTAGAATTTAAGGTGGAGTGACACTTTAAATTTTGACAAATGTAAAGAACAATAATTTTTTATTGTTCTCTCGGCTCTGTGTCAAGTTGTGCTGGTTAATAAAAGTCATGGGAGAGGGATATTAGGAAGGAGAATGAGAACAATTGTGGTATAGTCGGAACATGAATGAGGGTTAAAGATCTAATGCCATAAAAGCATACGCACTCACGCACAAGAAGGTTTGCTCATCCGGAGATCAAAACAAACACTTTTTCTCATGGAGGAGTGTTGAGGCCAACCGTCTGAATTATATATTGGTTTAAATGTATCAGCACAATCTTTGCTAAGTTCAACTAAGCTTGAAGCTTCAAAAACACGCTAGAACGCACGATGAGCAGATTTAAATTTTTTTTTCAATGTTTCAAGTTTAATTTGGAAGAACTGAAAAATAAGCCGTTGCAAACGCATGCAACGAATGACACATAATCCCAATGGGCATACATTGTTTTCAGTTTTGACATGGAAAGAGTGCTGCTAGAGTTGAATCATGCGGGAAGTTCCACTATGCTATCTCGCTAACTTTAAATGCTAATTCATTTTAAATCCTGACAAACGCGCAAGGTCTAGTTTTTAACTTCATTTCTAAAATCACAATTTAATTCTAGTGCACAATTCAAAATTAAAGAGTAACATTGACGTTCATTGACAAGATAGGCAACATGGTCGCGTCCAAATTAGGACTACAAGTGTATGGACGTGGACGTCACGTCTTTATTTGGACGCAATTTGCAAATAATAATTTCCAAAAGTTACTTTTTCTTCAAATGTTGCAAATGTACCATGCTAATTTACTGCAAATGAACTCTTGGGTCGATTAGTCAACATTGAAATTGAATTTTATCGAAAATGGTGGAGTTATTTGGTTTTTTTCGATTTCGGATGACCTTTCCCACTTAGATCGAACATCTTCCCACTCCCAAATTATTCCTCATCGTCTCCAAAATGATATTCCTGAAAACAATCTCCGACCACTTAAAATTGAGCTTGACCATCGAGGCTCGTTTGTTTCGTCCATATTTGGACGTCAAATGAGAAAAATAGCGTTTTGTGATTATTTGGACGGGACTCTGCTGAAGTTGTTGAGTGAAATTACAGTGCCTGCTGGAGAGAATCTCCCTACATAGTTTTCACCTCACCGGTTAGTAAAAGTAAAAGTAAATTTTAGCTCGCTTTTACCCACATAAATTCTATATAAATGATCACACCACCAACCAGTTTACAAAAATGGAAGTCAACAATCATTTCATGACAGAAGTGGAAGGACAATCCCAATTATCAAATCCTAGTCAACATGCCAGTGACTCTTCGTGTTTCGTCTGTTCAAAGCCTAAAATCACGCCAGAGTTAACAGCTGCTGTGTTGGAAATGCAAGGACTCTCGGATACCAATGAGGACAAGTTGAATATTTTAAAAGTGATTTGTCAATTGTTGAGGGTGAGATCCGGAGTCATGGAGTCATTATTCTCTGCCACCAATGTCAACTTCCCATTCTGTCTCCCTTGTCTAAAATCTATTATCGACATTATTCTCCTCCGTGAGCAACTATTCCAAATTGAGACTGAAATTCGTGATAAGATTGCATACATTGAGGAATCCATTGCACATTGCGTGGATCCATTGATGACTTCCGGAGTTTGGATGACCGAGGATGAGATTAAATTGGAACCACCTGAATCTTACGAGGAGTGTCGGCAATTATTTCAAAAAGAAGTCGTGAATGGTAAAAATTTAATTAGCAAATTAAACTAACACTCAAAATAAATAATAATTTAAGGCGATTGATTTTAATTTTGTTTTTAGAGTATCTGAGCAAGGAGTTGCTAAGGAAGAAAATTAAAGAAATGGACGAAGCACCTCGTCAATTTGCCGTCGAATTTCGTCCCTCCCTTATTCAACTTAAACTCCAGAAAAATGTGTTCAACATAATTGAAAATAGCGCAGGGTTTCCTGATATCCAAATATCTTCTAGTGCATTCTGTTTTAGTCAAAACGAGGAGGAAATTGTGGACCAAGAACTTTCATGCGCGGACGAATTTAAGCTTGGGCTTGTAGAATTGGGGGAGGAACGTCCGAGCACACCTGATTGTGGGGATGAAATCAGTGACGATAGTGACTATGGTTCTCCTAGGTAGCAGAACGCGTTTTTGTCAAAGCAAACATTTTGGGTCTAAAATATCTTTCTGTGATTTCCAGCAAGAAAATGAAAACGCAAAAGAAAACCGGAAACGTGCAAATGAAAACCGGCAATGTGCAAAAGAAAACTGGGAATGTGCAAAAGAAAACTGGGATAGTGCAAAAGAAAGCCGCCTGCCCGGTAAAGAGAAGCAGATGTGTGCAAAAAAAACTGGATGTGCCCGTAAGATTAACTTCAAGAAAGAAGTGAGTGTAAAAATTGATGAAGGATCAGACAGTGACTCATCTGACAGCAACGGAAGCGAAAGTTCCTCATCTGGATCCGAGCAAAACTCAAGCGACGAATCAGAAGACGAGGATCTCACCGAAACAAGTTCAGTTGTGCAAAAAATCCATGCAAATTCCTTTTCTGGGAGAGCACTGCATAATATGGCAAAGAATGAGAGAGACAAAATTACCAGGAATTTTATTCCTTTGGAACAAGAGGCGGGAAAATTCAAAGGCAAGGATGGAACTATTTGGACAACTAAACCACCGTCGGGAAACTGTAGGACGAGGGTCTGCAATATTACGAAAGAAGAGGGCGGTCTCGTCGGAGCTGCAAAAAACCAAAAACTGTCACCCGTCCAAATTTTTAAGCTCATGTTTCCAGCTGAGATCGTCGACACAATAGTTGACCACACAAACCGATATGCGGAAAGTGTCGTAAAGAAGCAGGTTTGGAAACCAATTACCAGGGATGAATTCTACGCTTACATCGGGATACTTTTGTTCTTGGGAGTGGAGAAAAAAAGGTAAAAAAAAGTGTGGTGCTGCCAAAAAATAACCAACCAGGGATGAAATTAAACTACCCGTGCCAACTAACATTTTTTTCAATGCAGAATGTATCCTCTTAACGATGTTTGGACCCAAGATCCTAAATATGCTATTCCTTCCATTATTGCCACAATGCCGAGGGACCGTTTTCAGAGAATTTCAGGCTTCATTCGATTTGATGATCGTGTGGCACGTCACGAAAAGGCTGACAGGACAGAAGGAAATGAAGCGTCGAAAATTGGCTACATTTCTGAAATATTTGACCCGTTAGTGAAAAATATGCAAGCCCATTTCCGACCTTATGATCACCTCGTTGTGGATGAAATGTTGGTCAAGTACAAAGGGAAAGTGCGGTTTCGTGTTTACATGAAATCAAAACCAGGAAAGTAAGTCTCAATTAGTGACGAAATAAAAAAATGTAAATTTATTTTCATAACAATTTCCAACAGGTATGGAATGAAGGTTTGGGCAGTTTGTGATGCCTCAACTTGGTATGTCCTCCGACTTGCTGTTTACGAAGGAAAAGTAGGAGACGAGGTAGAAAAGGAGTTGGGGAAGAAAGTTGTTCTGGGATTGGTGGAAAATTATTTCAACTCCGGAAGAGTTGTCACGACTGATAATTTTTTCACTTCAAAGTCACTTGGTCTCGAACTCATGAAGCAGAACATGGGCCTCCTGGGGACACTCAATAAAAACAGGATGGATGTAATTCCGGAATTTGCAGAAGGAAAAGGGAGAGAACTTCAATCATCCATGTTTGCATTCCACAAGGATTTTACCATGGTAAATCTTCATAAAATTTTGTCTTTGTCCAGAAGACTGGACAAAGACAAAAAATTAATTTGGAATGGTAATAGACAATCCTTTTTCTCGATTCGCCTGCGCAAACTTCACACGACATACGTTTTCAATGCATTTACTGAAAGTGCTATTAAAGTCACAAGTAACTCCGGAAACAGTAAACTTCCTAATGCAAAATTCATTTAGTAAATCACTGTTGAACTTTTCACTCCAGTTAAAATAGTTGAAATAGAGATGTCCACGTCGAGGGGTGGAATTCATTCAAATTCAGTCTCATTCAAAAAAGCATGGGAGGAAGTAATGTAGAAAGGAATAGCTACGATTGTCTATCCGATATGTCAACTAAAACGTTGGTGTCCATTCATTATTCCGTAAGGCTGGGGCACCAAACCGAATATTCTATGAATATTTTGAGAGATTTCTAATCCACAATTCTTTCGATTCCCGCTTTAAATTTGACACAAATGAAATCGACAGATTGAATGTGTTACAGTACTGACAGTAAGATCTTGGTCTGGCACATTTTGAACTTTCATTGCGTTCTGACATATAGCGTCACTGGGGGTAATTGTTCTTTCGCGGGAAACTGTGCTCCGAAGCGCATCACTGGATCCAAATCAATTAGGTCAAATACATAAGATCAAATACAATTAGGTGAAATGGGCATTAGAGCAAATGCAATTAGATTAGATAGGAATTAGCTCACATACTGTTAGCTCTCATAGACATTAGGCTCTATTGCATTTAATTTAAGGTCCATTTCACCTAATTGTATTTGATCTAATGTCCATTTGACCTAATTGGTTTTCACCTGACATTAACTCGTCTGGGGATCCAGATGCGCAGTCGGCGCATGATCCATGAATCCAGATGCGCAGTCAAAAAAGACAAAATGGCAGTTTTCATTATTTTCTCAAATGAGGCACATTTCTCCAGCATTCCTACGCACTCCCGGAATAGCTCGAGCACATTCATTCCATTCGAGGGGGGAATTGTGCTTGCGATTTTTTCAAATTCAATAATTCAAAACTTTTAATCTTCACATAACTCTGGGAATCTTCCTCTTCCAAACGACTTTCGGCAACTTAAATATCTGCTATCTTGGAACTATTTTAAAATTTGAAACCTGATAGCTACAAAGTTTCAAGCAAAAAAATTGTGGAAACGAGCACAACTACCTTCAGTGACCCTATTTGATAAAATTTTGATTGACTGTTTTTGAGTCGGATTTTAAGCAGCATAATGTGGAGAAGGGACACGGAGAGAACTTCATTCCTCCAATTCCATTTCAAAAGAGATGCGGTGGAAAGTGTTAAACTATCATTAGAATTTAGGATGGTCCACAAACCTTAAGCAATGCACTTGTGATTTGTAGGTGTCCTACATACAGAGGAAAAACAAAAGCGTCGTTTTACTCTCCACTGAGCATCACTCTCCAGACATCAACCCAGAAGTGAAGAATAAACCGCAAATGATTCTCGACTACAATGCTACAAAAGGAGGTGTGGATACGGCGGATCAGATGGTCGGACATTTTACTTGTCAACGTGTAACAAGAAGGTATATAGAGTTGCTAAAAAGTGGTTAAAAATTTAACCATTAAATTTTATACTAATTCAATACTTTACCTTTTTAAGGTGGCCTGTGAAGCTATTTCATGCGCTGATTGATATCGCAGCTTTGAACGCTTTTATAATTTGGAAGATTCATCATGGAAAGGATTTAAAACAAATGGGAACTCGCCGTTCGTTTTTGAGATCCTTGGCGGAGGGACTCATGGAACCCATGGTGGCCGAAAGGTCACAACTAACCACTGCAGGCGGACTTCCTATCGTTATAAGAAATGCAATGGAATTGATGGGATACAAAGTGGGTTCATCCCTTCCTGGTCCAACAGGAGAGTCGGAATCATTCGGTACAAGTCGATGCTCACTATGTCCTCCACCAAGTTCGTTAAAAAAGTCAACTAGAAATAAATGTGCAGTTTGTAAGATTTATGTGTGTAATGATCACAGTGTGAAGAAATACCATTGCAACAATTGCAAATATGCTCCCTCTCCCGTAAAAGTGAGGAAGTTTCATTCTACAAATTTATTTGGCATTGCTGACATACCCGATCTCCCAAATGAAGACTTAGAATCGGACGAATCCCTTTTATGATTTTCAAAATTGTTCTATTAATTGTATAAATTCTAATTGTTACGGAATAGTCAATGTCTCATAATCGTGCAATTATAAACCAAACTTCAATTTTGTTATAATACACATTACTTGTAATATGAAAAGTTATTAATAACACAAAAATTTGTTAGCTTTAGTTCAGAGAGAAAGGGAAACCAAACTTATTTTGAAAAAATGTAAACAATCAATAAAAACCTATTTTCAAACTTACTTGGCTTGTCACATTTTTCAACTTCGGCAACTGAAAAGTGTTGCCTTTGGAGTTTTTTAGTGCAGGAAAATGTCTACTATCAACGCCCATTACTTTGAGTTCCTTCTTTCCGTTAATAATTTAATAATTTAGTAATTATCGGTTCACCTTGTTCTGAGTTACACTTTTTGAAGCATACAGGAACAATATGGTGTAGTCCGTAAATGAACGTCCACTTTTACTTCAATGAATGACTGAATGAATTCATTTGACAAAATGACTTTCGCCCTATCAACAAACCCGGCACTGCGCGCCCAAGCACAACCTGCGATAACCTAGTAACATATTTGTCTAATTTTGCCGAGTATCCTAATAACCTAATTGTATAATTTTTTTGGAACTTCTGTGAACATTGGTTTGAGATTCGCAGAGAATCTGTCGGAGACTGTTTGTGCTGAAATACAAGGGCGATTGGTTCCGTTGGCAACGTGAGGCTGTAGATGTCACGTATGGTTTTGGTAGCTGTACACTCAAACATTCTGCCTTTTGTTTTCAATGATATAAAAATAGACACCCGCCCACGAGCATGTTTGTTTACACCCTAGATTCAAAACAGGAACGTCGTTTTTTGTTAATACAAACAGATTACGTATTGAGGCAATAGGTTATGGCAATTTATTTTAAGAAGCGGTCAGATTAATTATGCAGGGTTGGCTAGTTTCAGCTGAAAAAATATATTTTTGTGGTTAAATGTGTTAGCTGGTTTTAATTAAGAACGCCTGGTTGTTTAGATGCGAAATATCCAAAATGAAGTGGTTGTCAATAGATACGATGAATCATTGCATGTAATTCCATGGAATCAATAACTTGCAATATTTGAATGTCAAAATGTATCACCTGTATACGCGAGTCAAAATTTTTCTAGACAACGCAGAACGTCAAGTGAGGTGTCAATGGACAGGGAAGAGTGTGACCGCGGCATTCAAAAAAGAAGATAGCGACCATTTGACAGTTGCACAGTCAACTGGTCGCTACTTACAGAACACAGTGAGCACTGTCCTCCTGACACCCCTTTCAAGTAAGTTTCAGTGAATTTTTTGTCGACATCAAGGTGCCTGGGCTCGACGACATTTAACATTCCGCCCTAGCGACATGTTTCTTGAAGGTAGTCTTACTTTGAACATTGGTTGTTTACACAATCAGACGCCTCGTCGCTATTGCAATTACTGAAAATCTGAAAACATTTTTCAAAAATTAGCAATTTATTTCAAAACAATTTATTTCCAACATTAGGAATTAATGATAGAATTTCAAACACCAAGCTAAGTCTAACGTAGTTTCTGGGTTTCTACTGTGGGATATGTTGTGTTGTTGACAGGGATAAAAAGAAGGAATTATTGCGTACATTATGCGCCATAAAAGTTGAAAAATAATGGATGTACTCAAACTGGGTTTTGTTTAAAAATGAAGTTGTTAAAGTGGAAGTTACATCCTTGGAAGATATTTTCACTCTCGTGTCCTGTACTTTATTATTTAATAGTTCATTTAATTAACTTAGTACAGGGGTGATCACTTTTCATTTTTTTATCACATTACCAGAAAATTAAACAAAACAAAAACAATTCATTTATGTAATATCATTATTCCATCTAATTCGAGTTCGCTTCCCATCGTGTCCGGAAAGTTGGAAATGAATACGATGAGGCAGATGAAGAGCATTCATCCATTTCCCTTTAGCAAAAAAAGAAAGGTCGAGTTTCAAGGGTGTGCACAAATTGCGCATAAAATTGATTCATCTCCAGCAATCGTTCACCTTGATCAAATCTGCTAATAGACAAACAAAGGTTCTATTTTGATAATTGAATTCTAGCAAGACGGTTTCAACAATGAAATGACTATTATTTCAACGTTGAAATCAATACTGCACATATCCTACGATCCTGTCAAACCTGTCTACAGTTTCTTTAATTATAAAATTAATGTTACCCAAGAATATTCCAGAATATTACCCAAGGTGAACATGGCAAGGGAATTAATTTATTACCATATTTTACAAGGTAACACTCCATTTTCTCTAAAACAGAAATTTGTACAAAAGTGTCTCTAAAAATCTCTGGATTAAAATCCTTAAAACATAAAAGGAAAGTATATTAATTTAAATCCAACATTTTGTATTTGCGTCCTGGTGCTACCATGTTTTCTTTTAGGTCAACTGCAGAACGCCTAAGAATACAAGCTACTGAATCTATGCCAAGGCTTAAAAACGGAATTGCATTTCTATCTTAGAAACTTCAATTGTGGAGAAATTAATTTCCAGATATTTTAGTTTTTCAGATTCAAATCTAGATATATTTATTTTAAGACACATTTATTTAATAGATTTGCATTTTTATAAATTTTTGTTTTTATAGACTTTTATAGATTTATAGATTTAGAAACTAGAGATTTTTGCTTTTAGAAAACTTTTATGTGAGAATTCCCATTTTCTGAGATTTAAATTCTAAGAAATTTTATTTTTGCTGAATTTTATTTTTTTAAATTTATATGTTAGAGATTAAATTTAAGAGATTTTATTTTTACAAATTTTTTTTAGACCTTTAGCAGAACCTAAGAAATTTACATAATGTGATTTTCCTTTTTAAAAAACTTATGAAATGTTTGTCTTTTAATATTTAAAGGCCACAAGCGAATACTTGGGAGTTCACTTGCTTTTGCAAATGCAATTGGGCAATGTCCACATGAGAGTTCCCACTGTGATATTTGGCTCAAAATTGGCATGATGAATAATCAGATCATGCTGAACAATTTATCTAGATGACTTTTTGACCTAGGTTGTGAAATAGTAACATTTAGGGGTCAGCAAAATTTGGGTTTTCCTGTAGAAAAAAAATAGGGGAGGCGCCTGAGGCCGAGAGAAGGTTTCTGGCGGCCCCCACTCCCTATTCCTTTCTATAGTAGAACCCTAACGTCGCTGACCCCTAAATGTTACCAGGTCACAACCTAGGTCAAAAAGTCATCTAGCTATATTGTTCAGCATGATCTGATTATTCTTCATGCCAAGTTTCAGCCAAATAGCACGCTTGGAACTCTCATGTGGACATTGCCCCATAGAAGTAACTAATCTTCAGTTTCAGCGTTCGTGGCTTGACTCCAAATCAATTACAATGGGAAAGGTATATTTTTGTCCTATTGGGCGGTATACTTTTCAAAGCCCTCTCAATTAGTAAGATGGCTAAAACACTATTATGAAATAAATAAATATGTGCCGTTCTATTTATAATTTACAGTTGCACGTCGTCTCACCACTGGCAGGAACAATTTATTTGTCCCCTGCTCCAGATCAACCTCCTTTTGTCCAAGGGGGTCAGGCAGTGAAGTCTGGGGATACAGTTTGTCTCGTGGAATCAATGGGACGGAAGAATGAAATAGAAGTCAATGCCGATGGGGGTTCCGTGGAATATGGGGATGCAGTTGTGGAAATTGATTAAGTTGAACTTACAAAATTAAGTTCAACAAAAGCTGCAAGAAATTTTGCTTCCTACTCCTGGAGTGTTTTCTTTATTTCTGGGAGTGAACGCCTGAAGCCTAACCAGTTTTTTTTTCAACCATGGGTGCCTCGTAATATTTGTTGCCGTTGTCGTGGAAATTTTAAAAGTGAAATATGAAGGCTGATCTGACCGCTGGGCAGTTCCTGTTGGCCGATTCAGTTCTGCGGCTTTAAAATGAGCTTCCAGTTTGCCATATCGTTTAAATTTAGTTTTACCGTAAAATCTGAAAAAGCGAAATTGTGAGTCCAAAAATTTGGGAATGTTCTATATCAAGATTGGCCGTTTAATTGTTACCTGCTAATAAGTTGTAATTTACTTCATTAGTTAATTAATCCCTACTCTCATTTTGAATGTTTCCAGAGGGGAAAGGGGTGAGATTCACGAACGCCATCGCGTTCGTGAATTGGCCAGTGGTTCCAGCGGTACCATCGACACGAAGCAGTTGTTAATAAACCTTTGCATATAAAAAGCAGTTTTTTGTGAAACGAAACGCAATTCAACTTAGGCCGGTATATTTTTTTCAAATTCCTATGCCCTGAAATTTATAGGATAAATTTCACTTAACTTACCAGCCCAATACCAGCCTATCCTTAGAAACTTTTTCAGAAAATTAGCTAAAAAGGGAAAATGTTTTTCAAATATGTTCTCGAAACTTGATTTCTTGCAATACGCTACTTTCTTGCGTAGGTTTGCAACGGTTTATTTTCATTGTGCTCTGTTGAAGACTAAGCTTACTGTTCACTCTGGAAATGTATACTGGTATGTCATTTATGTTGCCTGTTGCCATTTTTGTTCTTTTATCTATCCATTATCTTTTTTTCTAGGCAATCACAAACAAGAGGAGTATGAAGATAATAGAATAGTTGGTTGTGGTTCGGCGCTTACAGGTGGGAGCATACGGTTTGACCAAACTCTAAATGAACAAGAGCAAATGGCTACTGGCTCACATCAGTTGTGAATTATTTTGACACTTTCTCCCCTCACGCGAATTAGGCAAACAACGAACCTTTCATGTTTGAAGTCAGCCTCGCGAAAAATCGTATTTCCTTATCTTCAGTTAGGTAGTAAAACAAATATCGAGTTGGCATTAAAAAGTGAGCTAAAACAAATACCACGGCTGGTTATGGTGTGTCGGGAACGTCACTCCATAAAATAATTATCGAAAACCACATCCTTCGGAACTTGAAAGAAAGCAACGGTTTGAGCCATACTGGTGAATACTCGCATACTTGACACCTTGTCAAATCAGTTCTGCAATTTTATTACTGCTTCCAGATAATAGTAATTAGGCTAATCGCTTAGACGTTGCTTGTAATGAGCAGCACGACACTGAACATTTGCTTGTCGATGTTAACCGAGCCACCTGCTGCTTATAGTGCTACATAAAAATCACCGGTGGTAGCGACTACGTTCTAGAAACAAATTCATTCAATCAATTAGTGGAAAAGGGGGACGTGACTTGCTCAGAGGGAATCAAGGTATTGATCAGTTAACCTTCAATTTGGTTTTAAGTCTCCAATCCAATGCTTGTCTCTATAACCATTTATCTGTCTGACGGTAATAATTTTAGTCCAGCACTGGGGAATTACGTAACCGCCCCATGAAATAATTACCTGCTTGTCATTATGGCATAAATTAAAATAGACACTCTTGGCTAGTATTTCTAGTGTGCGAACATAATTACTTGAAACATTGAATGAAATTAGCGATTCCTTCGAAAGATAAAACAACTTAACAAGTGGGAGCATACGGCTTGACCAAACTCTAACAGCGGAGCTTTCATGTTTGAGGTCAGCAGCGTGAAAAATCATATTTCCTTGTCTTCACTTTACCTGACGAACCCGATGAAGGTATTGGTTGTGCTGCTGCAACACCAGCACGGTATGTAGAGAACACTACGTGCTAGACACAGATTCATTCAAACCGTCAGTGTAAAAACAAGTGACGTGATCTGCTCACGGGGAATCAATACAGTGATGATTTAAATTTCAATACGCTTGAAAGTGTTTTATACGAACACCCGCTTTTATATCCAGTTTCGACATGTCCAGAGAAAATGCCTCCAGCAATGTAGTGTCGCTGAATCCCGTAGTAAAATTTAAATCGAGTTGGCATTAAAAAATGAGCTGAAACAAATACCACGGCTGGTTATGGTATGTCGAGAACGTAACTCCATGAAATAATTATTGAAAACAACATCCTTCTGAAAGTGAAAGAAAGCAACCAGTTGAACCATACTTGGGGAAGGAGTGGCACCTGCTCAAATCAGTAGTGTATTTTTATTACTGCTTTAGATCGTAATAATTAGGCTAATAGCGTACGTTTTGCTTGCGGCTAGCAACATGTCACATAAAATTGGCTTGTTGTCTTCGGTTTACTTCAGACTACTCTGAGCCACCAAGTGGTTGTAATGCTAGAATGTCAGCATGAGAGAAAGGGTTAACTATCGACTGAGGACCGAGTATAACAAAAGCTGGATCTGTTAGGTTAGGCTATATTATTATAATATGTATTGGGATCCATAACTTAAAATGCTATGCATGCACATAGAAATTATCAACAAAAGCATGCTGCGCCTTACCTGACTTCAGCTGGATTTATTACGGCTGTATATTAAATTGTCATTATGAAAAGGTAAAGTGTTGCTTAATTTAGGGGCTTAATTACTTTGCCATTCTGGTAGCTTAATGTTGGGATTTAATTAAAGCAATAAATATACAAATATGACCAATATAAAACATATTGTTATAAAACATAGGTGGTATTCTAAATATAGCTCCGGTCAGTTCGAGTGAAAACTGAATACTTAACTGAACTGAACTGATAAATCAGTTCAGTTCAGTTAAGTTTTCAGTGCAAGTTCAAGTTCAAGTGCAAGTGCAAGCAAGTGCAAGTTTCAGTTTTCAGTTGCAAAAAACTGAACTGATTAATTTACATCAGTTTCAGTTTAATCAGGCCCTAAACTGATCGCCATCAGTTCAGTTTAGTTTGACAAAAACACCAGTTAACTGGCAGTTAACTGACAAATTTACCAGTTCAATTTGACCAGTTGAGCTGAACTGATTGAATCAGTTAAGTTCGAGTTAACGGGCTAAAAAACTGACAACTATCAGTTCAGTTCAGTTTCAGTTCAGTTTTGAGAAAACTTGAACTGATCGGAGCTATAATTCTAAAGTTATCTTGGTAAACTTTATGGCAAATATATCAATGACTGTTGTACATATTTCCTTGAATAGCTATCCCTGCTCTAGGAATTGTCGTCAACGCGGCACAATGACGCTGGTTAATTCATACTTGAAGGCACCCCTCAAAAATTTATTGGTATAAAAGTGAGAGATTGAAGAATATCCAGTTCAGTTTATTTTACAACATGTTGTTACAACTCAGCTTTATTTTAGCTATAACTTCGAATACCTGTTTGTTTTTCGTCAACGGAATAGCTAATGGATTGGTGAGACGATTATTAAATATTTGGGGTTGCGTTAAAGGAACAGATGAATAATTTCTTTTACCTGTCAAGGGTTATGGAGAAGAAAGAGCAGCTCCATGGAAAGTCGGCTTATTCCATGTTAACCTTGCCAATCAAAAACCAGAGTACTTTTGCACAGGAAACATTATCGGGTAAGTAAAACCTAAATGAATTTAATCATACAAACCCGACGCTAGTGATGGTTTTCTATTTTAGAAATCACTGGATACTCACAGCAGCACACTGCATTCATATACTATGGGGAGTGAATGAACAGCCCGCGGATGGTGATAATATGAACCATAATATAACGATAGCTTATGGCTCGAACAAAATGCCTTTCATTGATGAAAATAATGAAGACCCAAAATACCCAGGCGAACTCTACACCGTCGAGGCGGTATTTGGGCGAACTATATTTGTACATGAGAAATACAACTGGAAGGCGCCATGTATGTCAAGTGACGACGACTTGGCACTTATTTTCTTGCCAACGCCAATTACATTCAATGGAAATGTAAGAAAGTATTTTCAGCAGTTTCAATTTGAGATAACCAACAGTTTATGTATACGATCAGGTGGCTGCGGCATATTTAGACTGGAGCGGATATTTAGCATCGAGGGGTACTAAATTCCCTATTCGGGTTTCCGGTTGGGGGCAAACAGCACTAAGGCTACACGGAGCAATACCACAAGCAAAAGGCGTTGGATCGAATTCAAAATATATTTTATACGCCGATATTGACGGCTATGTGGGACAGGTTTCCGATCAATATTTTAAGTGTACTGAACACGAACTGAAGCAATTTGTCATGCAATTTGTTGTTGATGGAATAGTTCAAATTCGTGCTTCACTTTCTAATCGTGATTCAACGCGCTTTTGTGGTCATGATGACCAAATTGGCAATTACAATAAGGGCACAGCAAACGGCGATTCTGGTGGCAGTATTGATCTGCGACTAACTCACGAAGAAGTTTTAGACTTGGAAAGACATGAAGCAGCGACAAATATTTATTCAGCAGAACCAGAATCAAACTCGAAATTTAGAATTTCTCGGTTCCCCCATCCGAACCATTATCCATATCTAGTAATTGGCATTGTGTCGAAAGGATTTGGTTGTGGCGACCCACGGTAAGCTAAAATATTCTTTTGCTAATTCAGGTAAAAAATGAAAACGCAAACTCTGTATTTAAACTTTGCGTGCAAATTATGTTTGTTCACCTTTCATCGACGCTGGATATCGTATTTTGCAAATGTAATAATTAAACCTCCCAAAAGTCGGGAGCCAGGAGTTCTAGTTTACCGAATTTGAGCCTCGATTTGTTTTACATATGGAAGAATGGTAGTAAATTGATAAACCTATAATCCGAGGAAAAACGCTTTTATAAATTTATACGACCGTAGGTGCTACCCAAATATAACATCATCAGTTGTATTGAGAGATAGATACTGACTCCGTAAAGTGTCCATAAATGCGCCATTCGGTTCTTAATAAGTTCTGAAAGTTTAGGATTGAAGAGAGTATTTAGCAGTCAGAATTCAGTGACTAAGATTGCGATAACGAGTTTGGTTTATATTTAATATTATTATTAACTTAAGGAAATTCTTGCGTCCTAACAGGTCAGATTGCCCTTTCTGACTCAAATACAATGTTGTAATTTAACTCAAAGTCTTGAAAAACATTTTTACGCAGTTTGAATTTAATTTGATTGATTCCAAATCTCGAATGTAATTATAAACAATGAGTTTGTTACATACTTAGCGGACATGTATTATTGTTTATTAATTTCATTTATGCATGATGCTTACGATTGTTTGCAAATTAATGTTAATTATTACAGAGTCAGGTTGAGAGTGTGAAAACTAATGTGAAATTAGCAATTCATTAATTATTACAGATTTCCGAACGTTTATCAATCTCTAAACCAGCAGTACTTGGATTGGATATATCGCATAACACGGGCGAATATTTTGGACGAAGTAACAGCTAACCCGGATATAAAATCTCCACTCCCTATTTTTGAGCGAAGGGAAAACCGTCAGATATACCAAGATGCGCCTCCCAAAAAAGGTTGCGTATGTGAAATTCTCTGACTGTACTAGTATTTCCAGATGTACCCTAATTGAATAACCCGTTTGGGAGCAGAATTTATGTTTTTATTGAATTGTTTTTATTATCCTAATTACTGTCAAATACATACTCGAAAATAAATGCTCTTGTTTATCGGTAAAACCTAACCTAACCAAGCGACCTTCGGCAACGGGTTTGAAATATCTGCTATCTTTAAACTATTTTAAAATTTGAAACCTGATTATTGCAAAGCTTTAAGCAAAAAAATTCTAAAAACGAGCACAATTACCTCCAGTGACCCTATTTGCTAAAATTTTGATTGACTGATTTTGAGTCATATATTTGTGCCTGACGGATTTTAAGAAGCATAATGTAGAGATTGGAAACGGAGAGAACTTCATTCCTCCATTTGCATTTCAAAAGGGATGCAGTTATGCAGGGATGCAAATTATACTGCACTACAATGTTTCAAGAGGTGGCGGATCATATGGTCAGATGGTCGGACATATTACTTGTCAACATGTAACAAGGAGGTAAATACAGAGGCTAAAAAGTGGTTAAAATTTTAACCTTTATATTACATATAAATAAAAGGCAAAACTAATCGGACAGTTACGGAAGCGTAAAAGCGCGAACCCATTTCTCGATTTTGATTTCTCATTTCCGAATTTGATCCCAGTTTCGCATTTCCCAATTTGAACATAGTTTCGTAGTTCTCAATTTGATCCCAGTTAGGCCAGGTTATGTTGAACATAACCTAACCTAACTGGGATCGTTCACCTTGCTCAAATCTAGTAATAGACAACAAAGGTATTTTTTATAATTAAGTTCCAACAAGATGGTTTTAACAATGAAATGACTATTATTTCAACGTTGAAATCAGTACTGCACATATCCTACGATCCTGTCAAACCTGTCTGCCGTTCTTTTAATTATAAAATTAATCTCCAGAATACTACCCAAGGTGAATTTGGCAAAGGAATTTATTACCGTATTTTACAAGGTAACACTCCGTTTCCTTTAAAACAAAAATCTCTACAAAAGTATCTCTAAAAATGTCAGGATTAAAATCTCTAATACAAAAAAGGAAAGTATTTTAGTTTAAATTCAACATTTTGTCTTTGTGTCCTGGTGCTACCATGTTTTCCTTTAGGTCAACTGTAGAACGCCGAAGAATACAAGCTACTGAATCTATACCAAGGCTTAAAAACGGAATTGCATTTTTATAGATTCTAGTCCTAATCTTATAAACTTCAATTTTAGAGAAATTAATTTCCAGATGCTTAAGTTTTTCCAGATTCCATATATATTTATTTTAAGACACTCTTATTTAATAAATTTGTATTTTGGAGATTTTCGTTTTTAAAGACTTTTATAGATTTACAGATTTAAAATCCAGCGATTTTTGCTTTTTTGAGACTTTTATGTGAGAGATCTCAATTGTAGAGATTTGAAATAAGAATTCTTTATTTTTGCTGATTTTTATTTTTAAAACTTCTATTTTAGAGATTAAATTGAGAGAGATTTATTTTTTACAAATTTTTGTTTTGGAGACTTTTATTTAAGAAATCTACATAATGAGATTTTCCTTTTTAAAAATGTTAAGAAATTTTTGTCTTTAAGATTTTTATTTTCGAGGTTACTATTTTTCAGAGATTTTTACATGGACCATTACAAGGTTAAATAAACTAGGTTTAAACTAACGATTTTTAATTTGTAGAGATTTGTGTTTTAGCGACTTATTTTTCAGAGATGTTTATTTTTGGAGGGTCTTGTT
>JAQIYD010000008.1:0-23214 GCA_034699565.1 Anurida granulata
TGAATCTCCAACTTCACTAGGTTTGAGTTCAGGACCAAAAACAAATTTGGTTAAAATAGGATGAAACACCCTCTGTAGCAGCGGCGTTTCCTCGTTGAATGGCCAATCCAATGTTAAATTTGGCGGGGATGATTCCTTCGATGAAAAGCGCTGTGCATGTGAACTTTTATACAACGTAATGTTACATTGGATGTATAAAAACTACCTATTTGCTAGTTTCTCAACAGCGACCTGACCAAATTTGATCACATTTAGCACACAAAGGAATTTGTTTATTATAAAGTATTCGAAACGCAAGACGCCGGCACAACAGAATGTTTTCAGTTTACATCTGTCAATTGTGCAAAATAAGTGAAACATAAATGGCATAATTTTTGCAGCATGAAACAAGACATTTAAGAGCGTGGCTAGTATAATTTGTGACATTTATTTCAATTGTCCCATTGCCAACTAGAAATTTTACTTATATCCTAAGCTGTAAAACTAGTGAATAAGATGAAGTCATACTTGGTCTATAAAAACAGAGCGAAGTCAAGACACGTGGAAGGTATGAGATGAAAAGAAGGAAGTGTGGTTGGAACTGACGCAAGAAGTAGTGAAAAGTGCGGATTTGGGGTAAAACGCGCCACTCTGCATTTGACAGAGTGCCCAGCTATGAAATGGGTGCTAAATGATTAAATTAATTAAGTATGGATGCTAATTAATAAAATGGCGATTAAGTAATGTTTAATTAAATGTGTTGTATAGAAAATGGAATGTGAATGTAATTTAAATGGAATGATTAAATGGGAATGTGATGGAATGTAGTTATTCTGCTCTTGGATTCTGTAAATGAATAAAATCAATGCATAAAATGAGATTATTTTCATTTTTTAATTATTACCTTTAGTTGTTTTAAAATTTCTGGACAAGAATCCACAAGTCGATGGTTCATAGGGTTTGCAGCTGCCCAAAGCTTGAATGATGGAGGAGAATAATTCCATAAGGATTTATTTTTTCTCCAAAACCTGAAAATGAAAATGGGGTAAGAATCGATTTAAGATTAAGAGAAAATTAAACTTACCGTGCAAACTTGCACATCATTATTGTGTTACGTTTCATAGCGGATTCATCATACTTCACAAAATGCTTGAATTGAGGGAAAGTAGTAACGTTTTCCAATCCCTTGTAAAAAGCAGAATTGGGTTTGGACATATTGTAAGCCCACCTGTCCCAAGGTGTTCCGGGAAGATTCCTCCAACCGGCTCCCTTAATAATTATGAATATTTTAAAAATAAAAAGAGAGTGAAACAGGAACTTACGGGAGTGTAAGATGGATAAAGAGAATGAGGCCTGATTTTTTTCTTCCGGGTTGTGTTATGATTGACGGGTGGTTTCTCGATGAAAAACTTTGCAGTTTCCATAGGAATGATTGTAGGGATGGTGGCAGTGGTTGGTTTCTCGGTGAAAGGCTTTTCAGTTTCCGTTGGAAGGATTGCAGAGATGGTGGTAGCGATCACTTTCTCAAACTGTTGGATGTTCGGAATGATGGTGGGCACAATCGGACATTTTTTAATGCGGCGCTTGATGTTAATATCTGATTGGGATGACCGGGTTTCGGTTATAGGAAGACATATGGAAGAACTATTTGTAAGAACATTAAATGTACAAAACTCCGATTTAATACAAGCACTGCAACCGAGTCCCCAGCAATTATCACCTCGGACAATTGGAATTAAAAATAATAAATAGAAGAGCTTCATTTTATCTGTGTCGAATGGAAACCAACTATTATCTGATTTTCTCATTGTAAAGTTTAATTAGGATTGGCATGTAATTTAATCCAGAGAGAGAGTCATTTTATGCTGAGTAATAGAAAAATGTAAAACGAAAGACAGAGAGTTCTGAGGTTATTTGATTTTGTTTCTTAAAGTTTATTATACTTGAGACTTTGCAAAAACCTTTGGTTAAAAGAAAATGATGACTCATGAGAGTTTTTGATTCTTGTTATTGCTGACATAAACCATTGGAGTAGAATTACAAAAAGTAAGAGAGACTAATTAAAGATGATGAAAAAGAAATGCTAATTAAGTTCTTTAAATTATGCTCAATTTATGTTATTTAAAACTATAGAGTATTTTAAATTAGTTTTTCCCAATAGAATTTGTAATTAGGATATTTTCCCTGTTCATTTTTCAAGTATAAATAAGAGTTTTACTAGTTTTCAGGGACATACAAAGTGTTTAGTAAAAATGAACGCAACTTGTTCAATTTGTTTGTGCAGTTTGTTGAAAGATAATGAAAGAGTGTGGGTGATAATGAATGCGATGCTCGAGTGCAGACATGTTTTTCATGTCGACTGTTTATCTCAGCATGTGGCTTCATCCGAAATTTTGGTTCCAGGGCGGCAAGAAGAGAGTGTGTAAGTTTGTAAATATTTCTAGAAAGTTTCTCAATTTTATGTCACTATTTTTATTTTTATGTCACTATTTTTCTTTTTCAGGTGTGCATGTCCTAACTGCCGAAAAATGTTTTTAATGGAAGGTGGGTTTTTTCCCGGCTCGGATATTTATCTGGACGGGAATTCAAACGAATTCCGAACGTATGAAACGAAAATTGCAGAGTTGGAGTAAGTTTAAAAACAAACTTTGTTTAGTAAGAATTCTTAGTTGTAGTGAGTTATGATTTTTTATTTTTTCACAGAGCAAAAGTTTCGACTGTTGAACAGGAGCTGAAAAAGAAAGAACGCGAAAGGGTTCGCATTTTGGAAGAATTGAAGGAAGCTAACAAGATGAAGAGAGAGTATAAAATCCGGTTTACGTTTGCCGAAAAGTCATTGAGCGAATGTTCAAACTCAATGAAACAAATAAAACGATTCATAAGTGGCACACTTACAAAAAAAGCAGTAGCTGACTACGATGCCTTGATCGGTCCTGAGCTTGAAAGCTCCAGAATCGATGAAATCACAGAAGAAGTTGCTTCAGGATCGAGAAGCTGTAGAGTTTCAATGGCACGATTGAGTGACTCCGAGGTAGATGCAAGAATTCCGCCTCCTGCCCCGATTTTGAGATTGAGAAGAGAGAGCCCGGAACCAGTCGTTATTGACAGTGATAGCGATTAAAAAAATCATTATTTATTATATTAACAACTAATTATTATTAACAATATTATGATTTTGTTAAAAATAAACTCTTTGTTTTTGATTTCATCTTAACTCATGATTTTGGTTCGAGTCCCGTGTTTTATAAAACCCTTCCCCGCCGCCACCTAGTGTACAAAAAAATGAAAAAGGAAAAACATGAAGTGATTAGCAGAATGTGGTGACAAGAAAAGTGAAATGAGGGGAAACTTTAGGTTGAGAACAGGATGTGGTATGTGGTGAATGTTGAGCTGTTGAAAAAAAAGAATTTAGGACGCGTCTCTCCTCCGCCATTGTTGGTAGGACAAAAGGAAAAGAGCTACAATTTGGTTCACGTTAATTAAGATTTTAGGCTCTTCTAATTAATCAAAATGGTAAGTAATTAGACTTTTTCAATTACTCTCAATCATTCATAATCGTAATCATAACACCATTCACTACTGGTACAGGATTAATTCGGAAGGAAAATGAAATTAACTCAATTTGTGTGATTTGCTTGTTTTTGATTTTAGTCTGGAGGTTTTTAGCTCGTCCAGTGATTACCGTTTATAATGATAAGACCGGGATAGGTTGTAGTGTTACACTTCCAGCAGTCTTCAAGCTCTCATCCGACTCAACATTCTCAACTTTGTTCATTACACCATTTCTAGGAACAAGCGACAACTGTGTGAGCGTTCAAACCGGTAAATCCTTTAATTCCCAATCATAACACCATTCACTCCTGATTAATTCGGAACGAAAATGAAATTAACTAAATTGGGGTGATTTGCTTGTTTTTGATTTTAGCCTGGAGGTTTTTAGCTCGTCCATTGATTACCGTTTATGATGATAAGGCCGGGGATGGGTTGTAGTGTTACACTTCCAACAGTCTTCAAGCTCCCCTCCGAGTCGAGATTGTCAACTTTGTTCATCACACCATTTCCAGTAACAAGCGACAAGATGATTTTAAGTTCTTCTAATTAATCAAAATGGTAAGTAATTACACTTTTTCAACTACTCTTAATCATTCATAATCCCAATCATAACATCATTCACTCCTGATTAATTCGGAACGAAAAATGAAATTAACTCAATTGTTATGATTTGTCTGTTTTTGATTTTAGTCTGTGGCTCATTCATTGATCACCGTGTCGGTACTCACCGGTTCGGTCTTTGGAAACGAGGAAGGATGTTTGCTCCAACTAAGAGCTACCAGAAGTGGGACACGAGCACCAATGTCAACCAGAAGCGGTATGCCATCTGCTCTGCCATCGCTACCTCAGGAGGTTCCAACTCTCATCATGTCCAAGGGACTCATCATCAATGAGACTCCGGAATTCTCACTTGTGCTCATGGACAAGATCCAGGAGTACGAGAAGACGAAGCAGGGATCATGTTTCTCAAGAGACTAAAATCTGGGCGGATGTTGACAAGGTAATTTGACATGAGCCGATCCTCATCCTATTTCCATTCTTATAATTCAAATTTAATTTCAGGTCATCATTTCACCGAGCATCGGAATCTCTCATCGGAACTCTCAACGGAACCGTGCTGGTCTTGGTAAAATGCGAAACCGTTCTCGAGTTCAACGTCGTGGTCCATTCATCATCTACGATCAGGATCAGGTGAGTCAACTTTGTTGAGAATCAATCAAGGATGAGGAGGTCATTCAGTTTACTGCACAAGAATGAACAAGTTTTACTTCAGCTCAGCTGATCTTAACGTGATAAAAACTGAATTTCTGAAAGTGGGAAATTGAATGATTTCAAGCTCTCCTCCGTGTCAACTGACCAAACTCAAATTCACCGTCTAACTTTTATTCATTTTCTTTACAGAGACTCTCTCGTGCTTTCAGTAACATTCCCAGCTGTGGAGACTTTGAGCGTTCATAAATTGAACTTCTTGAAATTGGTTCCAGGTTAGTCATCACCCCTCCCTTCAATTTCCTGCGATGTAAATGATTCTACTTTTGTTCGTGTTTCTGATTTTCACATGATCCTACTAGAAGTTCTGATTTGAATTTGTTCCAACTGTAGCTTAATTTATTAACTAATTGTAATTATGTTTTTATTTTTGTAGTTGGTCATTTGGACCGTTTCATTATTTGGACGGAATCAAAATTCAAGTTTTTGGATCGGGACATTGTGTAAGGAATCGGAAACGAAGAAAAGCTACAATCTCCCAATCCTTAAAATGTCCAAACACGGATCTTGGACGACTGTTGAAATCTGAGGAAATTCAATGCGTCATTCGAGCTCCAACGTAAGTTGTAATCCGAAATTAACCTTCCCCTTTATGAAAATGATGTTTACAATTATACGCTATTACGATGAGGGTTACAAACGGTTATAATCTTTCTGAATTCATTTCATCACAAGTATTGGAGTTGATCATGATTTATTTTTCATTAATTTGCTTATTGATTCTGTTGGTTCATGTAGGAAGCATGTTGGGCGACGAACCAGCAAGTACAACCCCCCTATTGAAGAACACTCGAATGATTGCTAAACTGAATCCTTATTCAACCGTATTCAAGAGAATGGGAATCGTTAAGAATCTAAAATCTTCCAATGCTTAAAATGACAAACAGTCATTCAAGCACTAAGGTAAGTTACGATTTAAATCTAAAATTAACCTTCCTTCTTATGAAGAAATGTTTACAAATCATAGTCGTTGAAAACTCAGCTCATTTGACTTTTGTCGCTCCGCTGCCGCTCCGAAACCGCACCCGCACCCCAGTCCGCTCCCACTCCGCGCCCGCACCCAACTTGCAAAATAAACTTGCAAAATAAACTTGCAAAGTTCCAGTCCTGACTTGCAACCAGTGCAGCAGCCATGCCCAGACCCTTTCCCATAGCCGCACCCATAGCCGCTCCCGCAGCCGCACCCGCGCCCACTCCGCACCCAGCTCGGTAATTAGATATTTTTTAAATGAAAAAATTCTACTCTCTGAAATCCTCAATAAGTTTGCTACTTTCATTGAATACTTTCTTGAAAAACAATTTAGCCGCACTCTGAAAACAGTTTGCTCAGCAGGAAGAGCATTGGTAATTGTTTTGATTCTATTAAAATTGGAGCAAATAGACCAATGGTTGGTGCTATATTTCTAGAGAACTTGGGATAAGGTTCAATTCTCGGTATATTTGCTTCAATTTTTGTTAATTAATCTTTAATTTTTGTTAATTAATCTTTAATTTTTTTCCTCATATAAACTCCTTCGATTATGTTGGTTCATTTCAGTCATGTCTTTTCATTTTTCACAAGTTGAAGCATATCTCGCTACAATGCGAGAAATTTCGAATTGGACAGGTCCAATTTATTTGAGCGGAGACTGGTACTACTCAACACATCATGCTTACAAAGAAAAATCAGTTCAGTTTCTCGGGAAAATCGGACCCTTTCGCCTTCATCTGTTGGGAGCGGCTCTCTCCACGAATATCGACTTTATCAACATTCTCACAGACTCTACTTGTGCGGATCTTGAAATTTCATCCCAGGCAAAAGTCGCAACTACAAGTGTGCTAACAGATCATTTACAAAACCTGTACGAGACTTGTTAACTAATTTATTATTTCAAAAGAATGTAAATAAAAATTATTGCGAGAAAGAATAATACAAGTAAATTGAATACTAGTGCATTATAACTTGAAAAAAAATATAAAAGGAGAAGAAATATGATTATTCTTGTGAATCCCATGGTGAGAATGAAATCCAGTTTGAAAAAAGTTGCTTTTCAGCAAAGAGTTCTTGTCCAGGGAGTAACTGATTAGTTTTATATATTCCAAATCGAGAGATTAGAAGTTTAACAATGTTACTTCCAGGAATAACAAGTCCTTTGTTGGAAACTTCTCCTTTTTTATTCCATCCGAGTCCTTGTTGGGCAAGACGAGTTAGAAATGTCTTTGCAGATTCTTGTTCAGTATCGGCTACAAAACTTATAATGAATGACTCATCGAGATGATCCAACGGCTTGTTCTGATTAAATTCATCAAGTGGTATCACCTTATAGAGTTTCAGGCTCATCATTCCCAGCAAATAAATGCGTTATAGCTGATTGTAGAATCTTTGTCAAAGAGTATCCAATGATTGGTACTACATGGAGACAGCACTTTGTTAGTTTGCTACGAATTAGTGCAGGAGTTGCTTTTCGAATTCCTAACAGAAATTTCTTTATAGCACTTTTAGTTTTTTTCTTGATGGAACTTCGATCAGGGATTAGAAAACGTTCATAATTTAACAGAATTTCAACTATTGCATACAACTCCTCATTCGAAGCTGCTCGGATTAAAAGAGTTTGTTTCCGCTTCGTTTTGGCTTTTGCTAGTTGTTCAAGAAAGTCCTTATGAGCTTCAACTCGTTTCATGATGGACTAAAAATCATTGTATCAGGACCAATACATAGTTCGTTTCGTACGCGAAGAATGTTTGGAGTTGTCTGTGCAAAGTCAATCACGAGATAGGAATATGGAGAGTCTTTTGTGGCAAATTCAAAAGCTTCAACGAGAAATTTTGGTTGATTCGGATAGCTCTGCCTTGCAATGTGTGTTATTGCAGTTTTATCTCGAGGGTTAGAAAAAATGACCAAGAGCTGAGTCTGGAGAGCCAATGTCCTGATCCTTGTCTCAAACAAATTATGGAGAACGAGAATACAGCTGAAAATTTCAAAAAAAAATGAAAACGTTTTTTTACGTTTTGGATGTTACAACCTTACCTAAAATTCAAATGGTGTGACTTTTTGGTGAAAATATCTGTAACTTCTTTTAAGAGCACGGAATTCGTTGCAATATCAAAGCCCCAGTCATCGAGAACAAGTAGTGAGTTTGGTTCTAAAAGGCTTGTAGCCTGTTCCAATGTAGGTGCAAAAGTAACGTCAGGATCCGAATCAGCTAGTTGCTGGTATAAAGGTTGATAGTAAGCGTACCAAATAACAACTTTCGTTATAGGAGGGTTTGTGCACTCTTTCCGATTTTTTATGAATGATGCAAACAGTGTACTTTTTCCACTTCCAGTAGGACCTATGAATATAGTACTGATTTATTGGAGAATAAATTAGAAAATTTCCAATTCATACCGCTAAAGATTCCATTCACTGGTGTCTTTATTCGAACGTCCATTAGGTTTAACTTTGAAATTACAACTAACATATATTTATGACTAGCTCGGAAGGGTCATGGCAGTATCCCCAAGCTACTGTATTAATCATATCCTCGCAAACGTATCTGTGAATGTAGAGATTCTGGAGCACGATCCGATTTTGAAGGATTGTATTCAACTGGAGGTTAGTGGATCTGATGTATGAAACTGACTGGTACTGTACATTTGTTGAAAGGATTTGCCTTTCAAAGTCTTCAATTGGCATCTCCTTTAGTATTCTTTTTGGAATTCCTTTGCTCGCAATTTTCCGAAAGAACTGTTGGGTTTGAGGATCCCACAAGATAAAAACATATTTTTTCAATGTTTCAGCAACAAACTTTGCAATAATGAATCCTTTAACCTCACTTTTAAAATAGCCTGCCTTGCCTGCATTTGCAGGAGAATAATAAATGGAATTTGAACCAAAACTGCTTCTGTCTAATATGGAATCCAGCTGCTGGAGCTCTTGTAACAAGTCTGTAGCTCCGGGTCGATGACGAATGTTTAGGAATAAAGAATCTGTATCAATATAAGCTACATTGATTCTTTCGCGCTCAATTACAGAGCAGATTTTATCATAAAATGTTCTATAAAAATGAACTTTTGAATTACAAAGTATCGCACTACCTATGAGTAAAAATTGGTAAATTTTTGCATTGATTCGTTTCATTGCAAATAAGGACACATTAGGATTTCCATCTAAATGAAAATGTTTAAGGTATGAATGTCTTCTTAATAATTTGTAGGCTTGCTGCCTGTTTAGGCAAATTATAAGGTTAAGATAGGACGAAACATCTAAAAGCATTCTACCAAATAAACTATTTAAAAGTAATTTTAAAAACTGCCGCTCAGTTTCTCTTGTTGACAGACCTCTACGTGTAACTATTCCTTCTATAAATTCTTTAAAAATTGGAGCCTGGTCAAATTCTAGTACATAATGTATTTTTTTTAGAATCATACCTTTAGAAACCAGAAAACTCAATTCCTCATGATTGCAAACATAATTTACCTTGTTGGAAAAAGTTTGCATAAGTTTAATACTAGAGACATATCTTTCTAGATAACGTCCTCCTTTTACAGAGTTTAAACATTCTCTCTGGTAAGAGGACATTTGTTCAAATCCTACAGTTTCCTTACACGGAGCTAAAGGAAATTCATTAAAATATCTCTGCCATGCCAAGTCAGTTGGGCAGTCAATGTCTACTTTTACTAAACAACCTCTACTCCCTCCATAATTGACCAAGTCAAATCTTGAAATGTCTTCATCGGATAGAGTTTTGTAAGATCTGAAGGGCACGGAAAGAGACATTGCATATGGATAGAGAGAAGTAAAATCAAGGAATAAGGATTCTGTTGAAGGCTTGCTTGGATCATAGCTTGGAAGTTGTGGGTTGTTTGGAACAACTCTTCGATGACTCAATATTCCAAGGCCACCTCTCAGAGAATCTCTCCTATAATGAGAAAAAAACTTTTCAAGTTTTCAAAAGAACTTTTCAAAAGAGACTTACGCTAAATGGTAGTGATCAATGTCCACAATATAGTCAATCTTGGTTTGGCGAGTGTGGAACCTTGCTACTGATAATGCATATCCTGGTGCTGAAATTCGATGAAAGGGACTCAGACCAAACTGTTTATGCATTGATAGCTCATAGTTACTCATAACATCTCCAAGCAGAGCAACATCAAGCATAACATACGCCTTTGACATATCTCCGAGGGTTGTGCAGTTGAAAAGGTCCCAAACTTTCTTTGCAAATTCATAGTTTTTCTCTTTGATTGGTTTCTTTTTCAGATCATTGTAGTACGCCTCTCTGGAAGGAAATCCGACAAGTGAAAATGAAGAGTAGTCTGTCATTAGAGTATATGGAAAGTACTGTTTTCGAAGTATATAATTTTTCAGTTGATGTTCTGAAAACTGTGGGAAAAGTTGTCGTGTAATTTTAAATTTATCCAAATCATTTTCTGCAAGCAAATCTGTAACTAGCTTTTTGAGACTGGAAGTAAGATGTCTGGATGAATCAACAAATCGAATTTTCTTGTCTAACGTAATACTCATCAACGTTTCTGTGTTACGCCCAAGCACTTTCACGGATTTCACTTTTGTAGGATCAACTGCACCAACCAGAATTTTAAAATCGTAGCGCGATCCACCATGACAGAAAACTGTAACTTGTTTCTTGTATTTAATTGAAAGGTTGCACTGTGAACAAATTTTGGAAATGTAGTTTGTCTTTTCCATTGTATATGTGTGAGGATTAAAACGATTATAAAATCGGAGATGATCATGATGACGCACTGGTTTACGTCTATCTGTGTAAGGTCTGTTACACAAGTTGCATACTGTAGAACTAGCAAATGTCGATTCTTCATAACTTGTCATTTGTCTGTCATGATTCACTCGGTTCAGTTCTAGAAGCTCATCAGCCCAAGTGTTGAGTAATTGGAAGCATTTCTCCATTACACCAGGTCCTTCAAAATACTCATGTTTTACAAGTTGGCGATCCAATCCAATCACAGCCATATGAAAACTGCTGGGTTCATGTTTTGCTACTTTTTCTGTCCAACTTCTGCTTCCTTCTCTTTCACAAATTTGGTATGGTTTCAAGTAAGATTCAAAGTCAAGCACTATAAAGTAAGGAAAAACGAGAGTTTCTTGAAAGTTTTTGAACGTGTCTCTTGTAGGCTCTGATCCTGGGACTGGGAATGAAATTTTTTGAGGAACTTTTTGCATGCAGATCTTTTGATGTTTTAGTAATGCGTTATCAGTTTTGAATCCATTAAAACAATTTTTGCAAAAAAATGGTGTATGACTTGTACCAAGACGGAAAAGCCGGGACAAACTCCAAATACCGCAATAATGAACAATGTTTCGTTCATCCTCTTCATCATCGCTCACTTCACTCTCATCACTTTCACTCATTTCTTCATCACTCTCCTCAATAGTCACTACTCGAATCTTTTTTCGTTGTTGAAAACGCAATGGGGTATTATTCCGTACAATGATTAGATCCACTTGCCTTGCATATTCTTGTTTACCAATTCTTAAAGGAAACACTTCAGCTTGCTCATGTCCAAACACTGTAATTCCAATTCCCAATTTCTTCTCGAACGTTCCTAAAAAAGATTCAAAAATATAGACAGAGCTTGTATACTCGAACTTGACTTACCAATTTTATTTAAGGAAACTGGGAATTCTAAGCCTGTCCAATCATGATCCCTCATTTTCCTTTCATAAGCTCTTTGAGTTTCACGCTCAGCTGCAGGAATCTCGTTGTAATAAAGTCCTATCATTAGAGCGTAGCGAAAGCAGTCATGATGAACTGATGAATAGCCCAAGATTCCTTGACGTTTTGATAAACATGATGGTAGGGAAATCATCCCTCCAGGTCTTTCAATACCTCCACAAACTCCAATGAGAACATCAAAGGACAAAATCCGATCAACGGACCATTGGGAGTTTCCTGAATTGTAATGATTGAGTTCTGTGATTTGCATCGTGCAGGCTTCGTAGAGGACATTTTCAATATCTTCCATCGTGTATAACCGTGCAGAATTTGATGTTAAATACGTTTCAATTATTCTTCCAGTGATTTCGTTCTCTAGGCTGATTGGCATAACAAAACGAGCAACAATACCTCGAAACCGTGCAATGAGTTGACGCAACAGGGAAATAAGGTCTTCCTCAACATGAGTCCATAGTTCATGCACAAACACAAATCTGTCTCTAGGAGTATAACGAAATGCAGATAAAACTCCAACATGAGCAGCGTCAAAGGAAACAAACATTCCTAGATTCAAATTATTCATAACGGTTGCACCGCCAGGAATTGGATTTGCACATGGTAAATGATCTCGTAAAACATTAAAGTTGATATTACAGGATGTACACAAATGATGCGCATCTTGATGCGACTGTACAGCTCTAAATGAAGAAGCTTCAAAGTTACAGTTTTGATGAGGACAAACAACACTACGTCGGGGTTGCCTTCTCTTAAAAGAGGCCATTTTTATTCAGTAAGAAGGATTTCCTCATACAAACTTTCCAACACTTTGATAACGTTTTTTAAATCGTCTGCAGGGAACCTAATTTTTGAATGAATGAGAGGTCCGTTGGTAACCACCATGTGTATGTAGTTTTTTTCAAATTCCTCTCCGCGTGACTCGCCACGATAAACTGAGCGCCTGACTCTTAATGAAGTTGTTTCATAAGCATATTTTTTTAAAAAAAAATCGAGGATCCTCAGGATGCCAACTAGCTCCAGCAGCGTCATACTCTTCGAGAGGTTTCTCAAACCTAGTATATGCAAAGACATATTTTTAATTTTGGAAATTTAAAAATGTATAAAGCATATACCCCGTCTTTGTTTCCAATGAAGGTTTAGTTTTCAAAAGCCATGGCCAAACAAATGAATCACTTTTCCAAACAGATTCACCTTCTTCTGGTAATGGTTTCGGCTTGACTTCTTGAACAGGAAATAAACCTATTAACCGTTAATAAGGGTCAGTGCTTAAAATTATGAAAAGGAAAAACTTACGTTTTTTCGCAGAAGGTTCACCGGTTGCCATGGTTTGATACTTTGGTTTGGAACCGAGGTAGTTTTATACAGAGTATAAAGGAAGTAATTAATTAAACTGATAATACTAATTAGAACGTTTTAATTACTACTCCTTCCTAATTAAGATCAAACTAATTAACAGAGAGGTATAAAACGGGAATTGGGAATGATACTATGAAAGACTTCCAAAAAGGTGAGTATTTTTGCAAACAGTGTTTGCAAAAAGTCCGCTACGCGGAATGTTTACAGCAACCCCCCTTTTAGGGGGTTTGCTTCTCCACTACATCGCGCTACAGCGCGACTGATTCTTTCCTGCAGCTTTGCTGCAGGACGAGTCACGCCCCCCCCCTTGGTTTCTAAATTAACATTTTGTGTTTATTTAGAAATGGTTCCTCCTCCACCAACTCCTGCTTCCCATGATTGGTGCAACTTTTGTAGCGGTAGGGAAGGAGAGGTTGTTACATTTCAAGACAAAAAATGGCATCCCCACTGTCTTGAAATGTTGAAAATACTGTCAAAAAACTATTCAGTACATATAGTGCACATGCACAAAAAACCACCGTCTCCGCCACCGTAAGAATCTTTTGAGCGTAAGAAATAAAAAAATGTATTAATTTTTATTAAATTTCAGTCCTCAAACCTAATGGAAGTCCTACATACATGTGTTGAAGTTTCCTGTTGGAAAGGGGAACTTGTCATGAATGCAATTGTTTATCACCCTCATCATCCCGAGTATCAAGAAAAAAGAAAAATGTTCTTTGAAGTTATTGGCCTAACCCGTTTGATAGAGATTCTCACAGCACTTTTGCATGATCCTATTTGGAACCTTGCCTTGACAGAATCATCCTCTTCGGATCCAATTAAAAAAGCTGGAGCAGATTCTGAAATTGAAAATTTGTTGTTTACTGCTTTTCATGATGCGTATAACAATTCTGTTTTTATGACTAGTATTTGAATAAATCTTCATCATGACACTCACAAATTCGATACATGATTTGTACGGTAAAACAAAGTTGAGTGGTTCGTATGAAAGTGCTCGTTCATTTATCAGAAACCAAAAGTTGAAAAATCCAAAGCAAGTGGAAAAAGAGTTGAGTTTATTGCCTACTTATGCCCTGTTCCAACCAGCACGGAAAAAATATCCGCGTCTGAGAGTACAAGTAAACTTTCTCAACTATCAGGTACAAAAGTAGTAAAGAGCTTTAAAAGAAAAAAGTTTAAAAAAAAGTTTTTTTCCTAGTATGGAGCTGATTTACTTTTTCTAACTCAATACGCAACAAGAGAAAACAAGTTCCAGAAATACGTGCTTGTTGTCCAGGACGCATTCTCGAAGAGAATCTTTCTTGAAGCTTTAAAGGATAAAACTGCTCAAGAGACAATTAAAGCGTTTACTTGGATTTTCAAACGAAGTAAATTTCCACCTCCTGCACTTTTGCAAACAGATCAGGGTATGTTTCGATGCTTTAGGTTTTATCCGTTTTGGTTAAAATTCAGCAATTTCCTAGGAGGAGAATTCATATCAGGTCCTAGCAATGCATTTACAAAAAGATGGGGATTACACAGTTCAATTCATATTCACCGATAAAGGTAAACGTTTTTTCTTTTTCTAAAACGTTTCGTTTTCGTTTTATGGATTCTGATTGCAGGTGAGTTATGTTGAGAGAACGATAAGAAGTTTACGCAACCGTTTGCAGCGGTACTTTTACCATAAAAAGACAACAAAATGGATCGATATTCTACAGGATTTGGAAGATTCATACAATGATACAATTCACAGCGCACATCACATGACTCCCAACCAAGTAGGACTTCATAACCAAGGAGATGTATGGTTAAGACTTTATGGAAAAGACATGTACAAAAAGGCAAAACCTGGGAAATATAAAATAGGTTCTATTGTAGCTCTGAGTAAAGTTAAACTATTGTTTGAAAAATCCTCGACGCAAAATTGGACAAGTGAGAAATTTGAGATTTACAAAGTACAAAATACGAATCCTGTTACCTATTTAGTGAAAGATTTATCTGGAGAGCATGTACAAGGACTTTTCTATGAGAATGAATTAAAATTAGTTTAGTATCAGATGTTGCAGAAGCAACATGATTGTGTCTCTCAAGTCTGGATTAATAATTTTTGTAAGTGAAGGAAAGGGAAAAAAAAAGTTTCTTCATATTTGTAAACCTAACGGAAGCACTTGTCCTCAAGGAGTGCGAATTCCATTTTCAAATTTAAAACGTCTTGCGGAAATTATCAATGCAGCAATCCGAAGAAGGAAAAGAGAGCTTTTACGTTACGCTCTTAAGCAACGCAAGCTTGGAATATTTCCCCGCAAACACTCCAACTGATTTTACAAACAAATTACTCTTCCCATTGGATTGTGCACAACGTGGATACCAAGTAGCTCTCATTGACGGTTTTATAACACCTACAAAGAACCGAATCCCAATTGAAACTCGGGACAACTGGATCAAACTAGAGTATGGACCTTCTGAAAAGAAAGAAATTGTCATCAAGAAGGAAGAGGGATGGGACTTTTTAGATTTTATTACTGAAGTGAACGATGCTCTTGAAGACAAATTTAAAATTGAGGTATCTGTTACAGGAACCAAAACGTTTTCCGTTGTAAATAATAATACAGAATACGATTATTTTACACTGACTCCAAAGAGTTTAGCTCTTCATTGCGGATTTTCCGAACCAATTTTCTATTCCGGTAAAGAGTATGATAATGATGTGTCCATGAATTTAGAATCATTTTTAAAATTCTCAGGACAAGCAACATTTACATTCTACAAGCAGCGTGCTTCTAAAACTTTTGCTTTAACTTTTGAAAGACCAATTGAAGATAGATACGATCTCGTTACACTTGTTAACTTTTTACTAGAAACCAACAAGATTTTACTCACAATAGAACTAGGAGAACAATGGAGTCGCGTAACATGGAAAGGGGAAGCTGAGAATTCAGTTTTATTTTCAGATGATATAAATAAAATTTTAAACATACCCGCGAAAACGGTATGGACAGGTCCTCTTAAAACATATTACTACCCAGGCAAAGCAGATCTCTTTGAAGGAACTGAAAACTTGATGTTATATTTATGTAACAGTATAGAGCCTCAAGTGTATGGTTCATCAGTTTTACCATTGCTTAGAATGACTCAGCATTCTCAAGTTTTCAACAAGCTTGTACACTTGGATGCAAATCCTCTCGTTTATGTACCAGTTAAGCGGGAAATCCTTCAAAGTATTAGAATACAAATCCTATCTGAATCCTTGGACTACTCTTCACTAGCAGCAGCGACAACAGTTACACTTCATTTCAAACTTGTTCGTTAATGAGGAAGGTTGTTTGTTCCGATGGACAACATCAGTGTAAGTTAGAGAAAATGAATACCGGTAAGATTTTTTCCTAAATACGATTTTTAAAAATTACTTGTATGCAATTTCTGTCTTAGGATTAGGTGAACCCGCTGAAAATTTTCCAATTCCAGTATCAAAAGGAAAGATTGGTAAAAGAATCAAAAGAAAAGGAAAAAAAGCACCACGGAAACGAAAAGCATCACGAAAAGCACCGCGAAAGGCTCCACGAAAATCGCAAAAGCGAAATCAAAAAAAGAGAAAATGAAGAAACAAGTTATTGAAGGTTCATCCATTGCCTACAGAAGTCAAATTAACTACTTTTCAAATGCGCTTCAACCAACCGACGTTTCAATTGCAAATACTCAAGTTGAGCAATTGATTCCTTGGTATCCTATAGACAAGGAGGACTCTCTTGTCCAGTTTAATATTCAACCTTCATCACAATTTACTGATTTGAATTCAACCGTCCTTTACTTACAGCTAAAAGTAGTCAAGAAGGATGGGTCCTCGATTGGAGCGGATAAAATATCGACTGTGAATTTGCTTGCATCATCATTATTTTCAAAATGTGAAATCTGTGTTAATGGAAAAAATTTGCCAGAGTCTGACGAATGTTATGGATTAAGGTATGCTGCATTGCTTACTTGTGCCCAACTCTACTTTTTCTCTTTTTCAGGTCTTACATTTATGCCCAACTTGGAATGAGTAAGCTTAGAAAGAGTACTGAGCAAACATGTAGCCTCTTTTTTGAAGACTCTGGAGATGCAGTAGCCGTTACTACCGATGTTGGACAAAAGGCTCGAGCTTCCTTTATTGCAAATTCAAAAGTTTTGGAATTGAGTACCCCGATATATTGTAACTTTTTCCAAATGGGACGTTACATACCGCCTCAGACAGAAATTGTTTTAACATTGAAAAGTGCTCCTGCTGACTTTGTGCTGTTGATGGATGAAACAAGACCACCTGTAGCAGCAAATCAGTACAAGATTTCCTTACTTGTAGCTAAGCTTCAAGTTGTTCGCCTTACACTCTCTCATCCTTTCCTTTCAACATTTGAAAAGACGCTAGCAAGTAAGCCTGGAAAAATCCCGTTCAAAAGGAGCGAAATTAAGCTGTCTTATATTCCAAAGTCAATTTATAATTCAATTCATCAAAACTTATTTAATGGGCGTCTTCCCGAAAAAATTGTTTTTAGTTTAATACCCTCAACTTCTTTAACAGGCTCGATCTCTTCTAATCCTTATTCTTTCAAGGCAAATGATCTGAAAAACATTAAGGTAACTGTAGATTCCGATGGAATCTTTACTCAAGAAATTTCAATTGATGCGGATAATGGATTTATAATGGAAGGTTATCGCTCCTTGTTAAATTTAATGCAGAGTCCTGATCAGGGACTACCATTTTCACGTTCAAATTATGCCAACGGGAACATGTTTTTCAGTTTCAATTTATTGCCACAAAACTCTCAAAGCACTATGCAACCACTCAGACATGGTACTGTAAGGGTAGAACTTGTATTTTCAAAACAAGTAGATGAACCTCTTACATTAATAGCTTATGCCCAGTATGATGCCGTCCTCGAATTTGATTCCCAACATAATTTTAGATTTGTTGAATAAAATTTTATTGAATGTTATCATACAATGCTTGTAAGTGAGTTTTTAAAGTATTACTTATTGAATCGGTTGCTGTGCTCGAAACTTGCGGATTGTCTGATGATGAGTTGGTGAGATGATTTAGCCATCCAATGTCCCGACTTAGAAACAGTGCTAAGCGATGAAGCCGATTAGCTCCAATTCTCCCCATGAACTCAACCGATCTTGAGTCATAGTCGGGATCTTCACGTACGTAAGGTTGTCCATTTACCTGGATTTGCCCTGACCAATTGGCAATTTCAATCATTGTCGCCAAATAATACTCTGTTGCCTCGATTTGTGAAAGAGTGACTGAAGCCATGATGATTAATGAACCAACCAAAACTCTTGCTTTTAAAGACTCTTTTTAATTAATTTTAATTTTTCTTTAATTGGATTCTAAAGTGTTTATGGAAATTAATTTCATTCCTCTTCATCCTTCAACTCTCGATCCATGATGCGGACCATCACCCTCATAATGTCATCTTCAACGGTCCCTAGCTTCGACAGAGTTTCTATGATAAATCTTTCCAGTTTCGCAGTGATGGATTTAAGTTCTTCGCGAACTTTCCAAAGATCCGTGTAATCCTCTACAGGATTTCCTGAAAAAAAAATAATGTAGTTTTCGCAGAAAGGATTAAATAAAGACTCACCAAATTTCGAATCTTTAGAGCCCGCAGATGTTCCTGAAACCCGGGAAAATGTTTTCAAACATTACTTTTTTATGCAAATTAATAAAACAAACCTGGTTCGTTCCTTTCCACTTCAGCAATCACCTCATCAATTACTTCTAAAAAAGGCATTAATAGATTGAATAATTCAAAACTCTTACAGACTCTTACCCTGAGGAATGTTTCCATCCACGGTTGCCTCCATGTCTTGTAAAAAACAAAAATGATGATAAAAATAGTTATAAAACTAAGACTTAGTCTTACGTTGGTCAATGCTTGCCATGTCTTCTTTACACAACAGATCCATTTAGACTGCGTTAAACTCTTGTGGTTTTATACTCTGCTAATTAAACACAATTAAGACGAATTGAGGAAAGTTTTAAGTTTAATTACTGCGCAGGATAGTAAAACTGAGCGGAAGGTGAACCGCATTAATTAAATTCAATTAATGACACGAGTTTATATTCTCTGAATAAAGCGTTGTCTTTTTCAATCATGGAAGCTTCCACGGGATTGTACCTAAAAACAATGCATCATATCACCATCTGGAGGGGTGTCTTCCAGCTTGGTAATACGATTTACAATAGCAGGAACGTAGTGTATGGAGAAAAGTAAGTTTTTTCTTTACCATATGTTTCTTCAATTTTATAATTTTTAGTTTTTCTAGATATGTTGAGTTTATAAACTCCATAAATCTTCACTTTATTCATACCGCTGCATTCATCATGGTTAAAAATCCGCACTGGAGAAATCTGATTTCTGAATATGACTGTCCATCGACTCATCCCGCGGAAAAACGAAGAATAAAGAATAGAATCAACAACATCATTTCTGAGACCTTGGAATTTGGAAAATATTTGAAAGAAAATAATCTCTACATTAGGATTGACTAATGCTCCTTTATTCTTTGAAATAAAATTCTATTAAAATGAAAAAAAAGTTTGAGTACGAAAAGCAAATAATAAAATGAGTGCGGAGCTGGGAAAGGGTGCGGTACTGGGTGCGGAGTGCGGTGCGGGGGCGCGGACTTTATTCAATCAACAGAATGAGCTTCATTTCATAACACTTTTTTATATTCACATTTCATCTGCACAAACTCTAGTTTATTAAAAAAAAGTATTTACAGAGTTGAGATTCATGAAAGCTTATTTTGACAAAAATTGTAATTTAGACTAGTCATTATTCCAATACTTCCAAACGTAATCTTCTCCTTTTTGTTGTTTTCCAGATATCCGCCCGACTCGGAGTCCTTCTTCAACTTCTCTAATCTGTTCCTCAAGACATTTCAAGAATACCTTTATAAAATGCGAAAACCATTGTCGACCTGCATATCCTGTGCCGATGAGTGATCCAATCTCGGTTTCAAGTGCTTCTGGGAGAACATCTTCAAGAAATACAAATGTATGTTTCATAAATTTTTTCCATCTTAACATAGGCATAAGTGGGAAGTTGTAGATTTCAGTTAGATAACTTCGGCACCATTTCCGATGTGTCAACTTTTCTATGTACACACAGCAGGTCAAATCTGCACGCCTAAATAGATTTTCCGCCATTACCATTCGCTGCTGCTGTTTTCAGAGTCTGTAGAACTTACTCCATTTGAGTGTTGATAACTCTCATGGAGTCTTCGGTACTCTTTTTTAATGAACAATTTTGTAGAATGCTCAATTTCTTCTTTCAGCGCGGTTTCGTCACAATCGTCTAACCAGATTTGCGGTATTTTGACTTCAAAATTGAACTTTACCGTTGTAAAACTCATAGTGATCATGAGTCATCATAATTTAAGGTTTATTTTATACCTTAAATACTTACGAGTTTGACTAAACTTACTTTGACTAATTAGATTTTAATTAATTTCCGGTCGAAAAAGATTTTAATTGATTTTAATTGATTTCCGCTCCAATTTTTTTTTAATTGATTTCCGCTCCAATTATTTTTGAATTGATTTTTCCTTAACTAATTAGCAAAAAATTTAGGTTTTCCTTGAACATATTTCTTCATCTTACTGATGAACCTTTAGCTATTTAAACAAGACATAACCTTCCATATTCATACTAATTCTTTCAATCCTGACGCTTAGGCGTCGGGAATACTCTAATTATTTTCCTTTTCTATTAATGGGGAAAATGTTCTAACAGTTAGGTTAGCATATTCGTCTTTAAATTTTCCAAGTTTTGGCTGGGTAGTGGTGCGCTTCATCCACGAAAGTATTCAACATGACTTCTGCTAGAGGTAGAGGAATAAAAATAAGTTATGCTAGGATCCTCTTCAGTTGGAAGGAAAAATTGGTATTTGATTGTTACAAAACCAAAACTCACAACTGAGTCGCGCGTAAACATCGTGCCACTCGCTCATGTTTTTAATTTTGAAGCTCTGCCAGACTTTTTTTCGCATGTTCGTAGACGACATCCTCTATAGGTTCTTCTTTTAGATCATTATAGAAATGATCTTTTTTCAGGAAGTGTAGTTAGTTCAAAATCGGAGCATGTCTTCATGAGCGATTTCAGTTTTCAAACAGAAGATTAATATCTCCTCCCATTCGAGTTTCACGTTGAAACTCCTGGTGAGTAATTGAGAACGTAGCGTTACTATCTTTTCTCAAAACCTTGACCAACTTGTCAAGGGACTTGAGAGTAAACCCCCCATACTGTCGACAAAACGAATTTTACATCGGTTAAGTGATTCCTTTGCTTCCACCATCTCTCGATGGGTTCTTCTTTTAGATCATTATAGAAATTTTCAGGAAGCGTAGTAAGTTGGAAATCGGAGCATGACTTCATGAGTCAGTAAGGATAGGCTCCCTTTTCAAACAGAAGATTAGTTATTGTAATCCTTGTTAAACTATGAATTAAGCTATAATAAATAGAATATCAAGTTTTCGCAGGATAATGATGAGCCTCATCCACAATAAGAGTTCTCAATTTTGTGAGCATCATCAAAACTATCATCTATAATAATTTGAATTTGTTTATAGTTTCTTAAAAAGAGTTGTTTTTGAATTTTTATTTACGCCCAATTTAGATAAGAATCACATTTCATCGCCACTAATTTAACGAATATTTTGCTCGGTTCTTCTTTCTTTTAATTAATGATCCAATGTACACTTTCACTAGTAACCTTTAATTTCTTGTTATGATGTAACATATGTTTTGTGACAAATAGTTTGTGGTAGAATATTCAAGAAAAGTTCTCTTTTGTTTGAAACTTACTTTCTTCAGGTTCAACACTCTGTTCAGCTTTTCAAACTTCATACTAAAACCTACCCAATTTTCAACGTCTCTACAGTGTTTTTTTAAAGTTTTCAACCTCCAGGCTAAGACGAAAGAAGAATCCACATCTACGTCTACAGTGACATGGTAGTCTATCCAGTTGCCATCCTACTCGACGTTTCTGCGACCTCTACAGTGTTTTTTAAAGTTTTCAACCTCCAGGCTAAGACGAAAGAAGAATCCACATCTACGTCTACAGTGACATGGTAGTCGTGACATGGTAGTCTACCCAGTTGCCATCCTACTCGACGTTTTGCGACCTCCAAATTCACATCTTCGTTACATAGTTCTTCAGCTACGAGTCTGGAGAAAGAGAATATTCTCAACGGAACTTTCGTTGCTTCTGATCAACTTCTTTCTCAAGTATTATTTTGTGGAATCTCATTGAAGTTGGTTCAACACTCTGGTCAGCTTTAATATTGCTTCTTTAGCGAGTCTCTCTTCCATTTTCAACCTTATCATTTGCCGGATTCCAATCAGGATCGAATAGAACCAAGTGATTTGCTCCTGTCAGCGCGGTTCCAGCACCACCAGCCTTTAAACTGAGCAGAAAAACTGGACAATCATTCGAAACTTACAGTGTGATTATTTCCGAAGAAGAAATTATATAAAATATCTTCAAACATTGAATAAGTCGTAGAGGAATTAAAACTTCCGTTTTCCGTCTACAGGTTACGTTACAAATATTTGTTCTCCTCAAGCAACTTTTTTCTGGAATCTTTCTGATGCTGAAGTTATAGCAGCACCCGTTCAATGTGTTTTGTATCTTTTAAAAAACATTTTGACCTAGTGTTGTCATGATTTCTGATCTAGCGCATGCTTGCACGAGATTTGCAAATGAGTGATTTTAGCGCGTTACTTTTAGTTTTAAGTAAAATTTCTAAATGGACACTCTCATGTCAAATTCCAGAATTTCTGGTAACAAACGACTTGAATTTATGTTAGTTAGTTCAGAATGAAAAATTTGATATATCTTTGCCTGTACTCTCTGTTCTTCGAGAATTAAATAAAATTCTAGCAAATTTCCAACGGTTAAACTTACATCTCTGGATTCGCGTGCAAAATTCATCTCTCGTGTCACAAAATCCAAATTTTCGATGAGTCTTTGGCAATGATAACGATTCTCTTCTCCGATGATGAGAGACCGAATAGCAAAAAGTGTATGGAAACCGTGGAGTAGAATTGAGAAAAAGTGTTGTTGTTGCTGCTGTTTTCGTCGCTGTATGTAAGGAGTTGAAGTTAGTAGTTTCATTTTTTGCGCCTTGGTTCCCAAACCGATTGGAAATGTTGCCAATGACCAGTAGATTATAAGTGAGGGTTGAGTAAAATCAATGATTTCGATCTCTATTTCCGTTGATAGTATTCAAGAAACGTTTTCTATTCCTCCAGCGAAAGCAGTGTTTTGAGTTTCCTTGTAGTTTCAGTTTTCTTTTGGAGCTCGTCATGGAACCTCGTCGTGTTGATCCGAAAATTATTAAACAACAGCGAGAAAACAAT
>JAQIYD010000009.1:0-22766 GCA_034699565.1 Anurida granulata
TGTTAACCTATTATTAAGTAATTAGAATCCAAATTAGATAATAGTAATACCTTTCACAAAAACATCGAAATTGTGTACAATGTGTGTAAAATAATCTTTTAGTGTGTGACTAGTTCATACGTTGTTTGTCAACATTATCAATATCAACTTATACCAACTGAGTGTTTAAAAAAATAAAATAAAAAATAGGGTTAGTAATGTTTCAACAGTCATAGCATGGAAACGTTGTATGAAATCCATTTCTAAATTTTCATAGAATTCATACTACACTGCCATGCTTTGAATGCTTATAACAGTGTATATTAGAATTGTGAGTTTTTGAGGTTGTTGGTTCTCTGCTGTAATTTGAAAGTAGTGTGTTCTAGAATGGCCTGCCAGAGTCTTGGTCAACATCGACATGTTCTACTTTGTATAAAAAGTGCAGGACTCCAATTAGACTGCATTATTTCTAAAAACAAAAATTTAAAGAATTAGTCAATTTATCTTAACATAGAAATAAAAAAAGTTGCTGTGTTTGTGTTCTAACCTTTTTCGAATTTATGAAAATGGACTTTCATTTAGTCAAAGTTAGGTTGTGAAGATGTAGTAGACATCATGTTTGTTTTCCGGAAGTGTTGTTGGCTGTGATGAACTGGTGTTGGTTCGGATCTTAAGAGATAGAGATTAGAGCTTGGACGATATCATCATCTGTCAATAACGAGAGTTGACTGTGTCCTTCTAGGCTATGACGGTTGAGGAATATTTGGAACGCTGTTGAAAATCAATGTTGTGATTTGACAATTTCGAAAATACTCAAGAACGTGGGAACTGGTTCAGTAGTATCGAAAATGACCAAAAACAACACCGAAAAGTGCTCAGGATGCTCACGTTCACTGTGAACATACAAACAAGCTGGAACCTTGCTGTATGGACATGTTGAATGTAATTTGACTTCCGGGATATCTCCTTGTGATGCTCCCAACTGACGTTCTTGGATACATGCTTCTGAATTTTGAGTTAATTTGTTATAGAATTTAAAATATGATTAACTTGATATGCTTCTTGTAAATTAACACAGTATAAATTGTGTTTAAATAAATAACATTTTTTGTAAAAAACAGACTATGAGATATACTCCATGTGTGATGTATGTAGTAGTTACAAAAAGAGCACTGAGGGGGGTCGTTCACGTTGAGCCTATAAAATCATAGTTTGAGACACAGGAGTGGGAGAGTGGGGTTGTGGAAAACTTTCTTAGCAAAAACCAGCGATTCACAGTCAGAACTCGTTTGTGGTGGGTTTGTTTTAGTCTCTGCAGGAAACAGGCGGGGCATCAGCTACGCTCAGAATGCGAAGCCCGGAATCACTTCTAATTGAAAAATGGATCAACTCCTTTGACACCCAGTTAAAGTTAAATATTTCAACAAAAACGGAACATTTCACTCTGGGAGATGTTTATTCAATATCCAAGTCTCATTACGAGGGATTCTCAGAGGAACTTTCCAATTCTAATTTCTCAAACAAAATTGAATTGTTAGAATTAGCCCGCATCCGGTTTAAAAAATGTTTTTGTGCAGTGTTTGATGACTTAGTGATTGTGATCAGCACAATATTTGATATGTGATGAAGGGGCTTGGAAAATTTGAGTTTTACGCGACTCCCAAACTTTGTGAAAAAATGGAAGAACAGTGTGTTGGATTTGCCGTGCTAAAGACACGGGTTGATCTTCGTGAAATGTTTCTCCTATATCAAGACATTACGCCTTATCAATTATTTGCAGTGAAACCTCGTTGCCGTCTTCACAGTGTTCTAAATGACTGGAGTGAAGTCTTTAATCTGCCAAACATAGACAATTCTATTATGCGCATTTTCCCAGGATTCTTGAAAAAATTCCCGAATTTGTTTAAAGAAGAAGGATTAGCCCAGTTGAAAGAATATCCGAATGCTGTAATTCAGTTTGTGTTTGTGGAGCTGGACAAAGTTGAGTGGATTGACATAAACTAAAAAAAATGTCAAATCTACGACGGATGATTCTTGGGAATCACTATTACGCTAGCCCCTCAGTTGTGGAAAATATGACCAGACCATTTAAGTCAGTTGGTGAAGTGACAACGTGTGAGGAACTAGTTAAAGAAGTAAATTACTGGTATAATATTGCAGACATATTATTTGTAGTTCCAAGACGTTCTCCCATGTTAATTGTTGCAAACCAACTCGTTACTGACGAAATTCTTGTTGAAATTCGGAGTGATAAAATTATAGAACATTCTAACCTTGTGTGTTGCGAGGTTCTTAACTATATGAAAACAAACCCTGATGTAAGCATAGCTTTCCTTTATGAAGATGCAACCAAATTTTAGATTCGACAAAAGTGTGAAATAATTTCCACAGGACAAGAAAGCATGAAAGCTCCTTCTAATTTACCCCCAAATTTCAATGAGTTTAACATTTATGCAACACGACGCCTCTGGTACTGTTCATCACCGATCCGTCGTATGAGTACATATAGAATCCATTCATTTGCTGATCGCTGGAAACTTTCATGGGCAAGACAACTTCACTTACGGATGCCATTTTGTGTTGTGATAATACCAAAAAAGTCAAACTTGAGTGGTTTACCAAAAATGTGGCGTGCATTTTTAAAAACATTGAAAAAAGTTTGCTTCCAGTCTTCTCGAGTTAATCATTTGTGGAGGTTGGACGATTTCTTATCATTACAAAAAGGAAAACAATTACACGCAATTATGTGTGAAGTAAACTGGGAACAGATATGTTGGAACAAAGTAAGCTAAATACAAGGTGAAACAAATGTGTCAACCAAATGAAGATGGAATGAGAAAAATTCGAGAAGTTATTTGGAATGTTTCTCAATATCTTGGCTGGAGAGACTACCACTGGTTCCGGGTGGTGAATTCAATTACTTGGAAAACACTACAACCCATTTATATCAATAACGAAACTAATATAATGAAATGGAGACTTTCAAAATTTTATGTTGATTATTTAACTCTGAAATGTATTTACACAGGGGTGAATCCTGAGGAACTACAGTCGTTCAATTACCCAATCAATCAACTACCAAATTGCTATCAATGTCGGTTACATGTTAACTTAGGAACCCACTATAACTTTATTACGTTCAAATCTCTTCTTCTTGGTCTGTATACAAAATTCCCTAAGTGCAATATATCAAGCATCTTTATTAAAGGCTCTCGTTTTCCAGCTCCAGTATTTGAGAGATTTGAAATTGATGGTGTCATTCTCGAGAAATGGTATGATGCTTGGAAGTTATTCCTAAAAAAGAAAGTTGACTGTGTGGTGGTGTGTGCTGATGATTATGATTGGAGGTATAAGCCCTTTGTGTTAAAGTGGAGTGTATTCAAAAAATTGAGATCTTTTAATTATAACAAAGAAATGTCGAACAACCCTTGTCAAAATCAAAAAGAAAACTATTACGCAAAAACAAGTTAGAAAATAAAATAATGAGTTTATTGTTAAACGAAAGACGGCGTCATGTAGAAGCTGCATATTGCAGATTAATAAAAGACCTTTACAGAAGAGTGGTTGCACGTATGTTAACGTCCGAGCATAACTTCCCAGAATCTGATCCATTTGATCAGGACTGGTGGAATCAGTTTATGGATGATACAATTTGGTTTGTTCATTTAGAATTTATTACTCTCCTGCGTGAGAGAACAGAATACATGCTTAGTTATACAGCACACTTGGTTTGGGTACGGGAATTATTTTTCGAATGTTTCACAAAGTGTGTGTGTGATAAGGTTGAAGAGGATTTAAATGGATGGGAGGAATGGTATGTTCACAAATACTTTTAGGTAGTACAATATAATTTGACCGATGTTGATATATATAAAGTAGAACTATGAATAAAAAAAAATGCATTTGTGTATGTAAAAATGTATAGAATAAAAATAAATAACTAATTTCATTCTTTTGTTTCTGAAAAAATAATAAACAGAATTATGTTAGTGTACAGAGAAACTAGCTCAGTTTAATGTGCATAATGTTCCGTGTCGACGTCATTAGACAAAACCGCGTTGTGGACTCTCCCAAAACTTTTTCTCTACTCAGTTACAAAAATGAGAGACCAGTGGGAACTTGTTGTATATTCTATGTTTCTTCTCTTAGCATTTATTTGTATGTGCATCTGTGTTTTCCTTATTGCTGTAAACATCCAGTGCCAACTTCACTGCTGAATTATGAGTCTAGTTAGTGTTACAAGTCCGATTAGCTGCAATGTGGTGGAGAGTAATCCTGTGAATCCTGGACAGAATTTGGTAGCATTTTCGAGGGAGATGCTAAGATGTGCGAGGTGTCATTTTTGTTTTCTTTATCGTGGAGAAGAAAATTTGGTAAAATATTGTATTAATGGTGTGATGTACTGCAATCTGTAAGACAAACAAAAAGATATTCCAATCTTCATAAATACAAATAATAACCTAAACGGTTCCAAACGTTTTTTAGTTGCAGAGATGAGATCAATGAAGAAAACTTCCTACTTTGGTTTAACTTCCCTTACTCTGTACACCGGGGGGATTTATGGATTGCACGATTCGTTTCAAACCCTCGAGCGGTTTGCTGTAACACCAAAATCGGGAAATGCTTAACAAAAGTAAGTTTTACCAAAACTTAAAAAAATTAATCTCTATATTTATATTTGTGCTGTTTTTAGGTTTGCAAATTGCGAGGATGTTCTGGAGTTTGTGAATGTGCTTTTGGATTTAGCAAAATACTCTTGTATCTGCCAAACATAACCCATCGATTATGCCCGCCTTGCAAAACCAAGTTCGATATGAGTGGAGATGGCTGCAAATGCGGACCGACACTTCATTCAGGATCAAATCATTTGGCTCCATGTGGATGCAACTTAGATATACAAACAAGATTACCAAAAAATTTAACTCTTGAGTTCTGAATATTTGGAAATAAAAACGTTTTAATCTAATCAAAAGATTCCCAATTACTGAATAATGTTGATTTTGTTGTAGTAGAAGGTAACATAGAATCTGACTTGCTTAATATCTTTTTAACAATGTCGAGTCCAGGAACTAACTCTCTCGTTTTTCTAAACAAAGCTATCAATATTTTTGTTATATTTGAATATGGAATCTTAGTAGTTTTATATTTTATTTCACCATTACTATTGTAACTGAAATCTTGGTTTTCATTCAATTGTGAAAGGACTTTCTGGATACGTTTTTGAAGTTCTTTTGGGCAGCTCCTTATTATAAATTGGTGTGAAGGTTTTGATGAGGTCATTTTATCTCCCGTTTCATTCGAGTCTGTTTGGTTGGATGTACTTGGGCTTGATAAAGATGATGTGGAGGGATTACGCAAACCTGTTAGATAACGATATTCATCCAATTTTAAAATTCTGTAGACTGTGATTCCACTCATTCGCTGTGTTCGAGATCACTATTCTGTTCCAAGTTCTCATCAACTTCAAAATCTGGCCCTTCGACTCCACCCTCTTCAAATAGAAGCGAAAGTGTTGTTTCCAATATCTTGTGTAATGCAAACCCAACTATTCGTACAATGATGGTTAATTCTTTAATCACTTCGTTCTTTAGTTGTCGCAACGAAAGAGATCTTGCTTTTTGGATGAGTTTTTTAATTTTTGACTTGTATTTTTGAAGACAACTCCTCTCCGTTCTACAAGTTGTGTGGAATTTTCCAGAATTCATCAACAATTCAATAATTACTTTGAGTTGATCACCATTAGCTTTCTTGATGAGACTCAATTGTCGTTTTTCGGTGGCTTTGACAAGTCCTATGAGAAAATGCTTGTGTTTTTCTACGTTTTGCATTTCATGGAGTGAATAAGTACATTTCCGGATGAGGACGTAATGCACTACGTAAAATTATTTTGTCTTTCGACTGTGGATGAAAATCGAAAACTAATGTTGGTCGTTCGCTGTTCTTAACCAAGAATTCATATGCTCGAGCAACGGTTAGAGGAGCGTGAGGATAGACCTAAAAAGGTAGACAGATATAATTAGTCGCTCGTAACCTTGTAATGGTGTAATATACATACCTGTCGGCCCAAGTGAGTCAGAATACTTGTATCTCTCTTTGTTACGTTATAAATGAGGTAAGTTGTGTTAACTGATAGATGTCTGAAACCAGCTGTAAATAAATGCTGCGTGATAAGAATTATGCTTACTCTTGTATGATGCACCTGATAAAAAACAAAAAATCAAAAACTTTAGAAGAACATAGAATATTTTATGCTTGAGAGATATACCTTGTATGTGAAGAATGATGTAATTTCATGGAGGAGAGATTTATTTCTGGATATTTCGTTTGCATAGTCGTCTAAAATGAATAAAGTATCCGGTTCTAATGAGTCCACTGCTTCTGCGTAATCCTTGAATAGATGCACATCCTTATCCACTCGACTAAGTTCCAACAATTTTGGTTGAAGGTAATTGTACCAAATTACAACTCTCTTCACTGGGGGAAATAAAACTTGATGTCTATTTTGAATCAAGTCGATAGTGATCCACGTCTTCCCGCTCATAGTAGGTCCCACGTGTTTAAAAACATCAATTTATAATTTTATTACGTTTCCAAGTGTTAATAACTGATTTACAAGAAAAATTACCAGCAATTATGAGACTGAAAGGTGTGAGTAATCTGAAATCCGATTCCATTTGTTTTTAATTGTGATGTATGGGTTGTGTTTATTATAACTAATTACTGAACTAAATCTTGTTCACTAAATTCGTAGGCTTGAAGTTCTTCAAAGGAGAAAGGACATCCCCATACATGCGTATTAATTCTGTCTACCATAGCTCTATGTAGATATACATTATTGGACACAATTTTTCTCTGCTCTACAGTGTACAGTTGTTGACATATCGATTGAATCCTTTGGGTGGTTACCCGAGTGACGTCATTGCTGAAGAGGCTATTCTGAAAATGAGCAGGGCCCAGACGGTCAATGTAGTGTTTTGGAATGCTTTTGCTGGCCAGCTTTGTAAAGTAGGTTTTTTTGATTGGATCGAACAGAATGCAGATGTAGCTAAAACATAAAACTCAACCTTATTAGTTCTCAGAGTAATGAAGAACAATCAGTTACCGTTTATGTATTGACGCTATAAAAGCCCAGATTGGATAAGAAGACACTTCAGATTTGAGTGTTCCAGCAACTCCTTTGTTTAGGTTTGATTTTCTGCAAGAATGTAAAAATATTGGAATTGAGAATTAAAAAACAATATAAATAATGTCCATGGAATACCTGCCATCCCAGTCGGCCAAATTACTCCAATCCATAATGTCTGTCAGTAGATTCCACTCCTCCTCCAAGTCTTTCTTTCCAACCGCATATTTCATAAGTAACACCATGCCATCTCTAAAAGAGAATTTACAACAGGAGGATGAATCACCTTTTTGGAGGTTAAATATGCGGAGATTGTACGTGTCAAGGTAGATCAATGAGAGTCGATTTGGAGTAAAGACACGCTGGAAGTGGTTGTAATATAAGTCCATCACATGAACCTTTCATACAAGTACAAGGAAAACATGTTGAACAATGTCATAACTCAAATCTAGGTTCTTACCTTAGAGTATGATAGAACGGAGACACCTTGAAAGTATAATTCTTTGAACTTTACTATTGGACGTCGATGTGCATATATTGTTATGTCTTCATTAACTTGATATGCAGATTTAAGAGTGTGTTTTCTTCTATTTCGTTTGGCATCCTCTCGATTAGTGGCTACAGCAATGTTTAAATATTCCATTACATTAAGCAAGAGTCGTCCGAACCTGTTGAAAAACCGTTATTGTTTGTTTTATGCAAGAGAGGAACCGAATTTAATAAAAATATGTTTAAAACAATTATTACGCCGAATTCGCTAATTGCTTTAGCCAGGCCTTCGTGTTTTCCGAGTCACTGTTTGCTCGCATTGTTGTTATAAGTTTTATGAAATCCGCAAAGACAGGTGACTGGACAAATTCAATTACACTGTGAATCTGTACCAATTCCATCCCATTGGATAATAAAAATGCCAGTTCATTGTGATGTAACGTGTATCGTATCTGGAACAATAAGTTAATTGTCTGGGTTATGAGAAAATTTAAAAAAACGATTCTACCTTTTCTCGAAATGTCAACATTAAGTTTTCTCTTGATTTGTAGTCAGGAGTCAGTCGCATACACGGCTGCATGCATTCTTTCTGTGTTTCAGTTAATTCTGAAAATGACACACTCTCGCGATTGCTGATTAGTGGAAAAAGTGCATATTTTTTGCACCATGATATTGTTGGGTTAATACATAAATCACATGTAACAAAACAACCCCTGGATATTCCATATCTGTGAATCGAAAAATTTGCAATCTCATCGGGGCTCAGGTCACGATATCCATGAACTGGCACTAAACCACACATATATTAATACTTTGTCAAAAAGGTTAAAAATATAAAACTTACTGGGCATCGACATTGCATAGGGGTATAGTTGTGTTACATCAAGAAAATGTAATTCAGAATTTTGTTCCACAGGACCTCGAGGAATAAAAGGAATCTGCACGGTGCTAGGGATTTTCGAGTTCTGAACAACAACCTCGCGACGTGTCAAATTGTTCAACCCACCTCTTTTCATCTCAACGGCACAAAGATAATGGTCTGGATTTGTAATTAAATCGAACTTCACATAGCGGGTGTGATATCGCAGCGTTTTGTATGCATATCCAGCGAGAGATATGGATGTTAATGGTTCCATTTTAAAGCATTCAAAATATGTTTTGCTGTAACTAATTAGGACATCCGTCAAAAGCGCTGAAACCGAATGATAATAAAATAAAATAAATGTGATAAAATCAAAATAGTGAAAGCGGCTTACCAACATCGAGCATTAAATAGTATTTTGTTAGGTCTCTCATATTTCTGCAGTTTAGGACTGTAAACAGGTTCTTAGCTTGTTCATAATCCTCCTCACTGCAAGGACAATCTCTTAGATCGTCATAGAAGTCTTCAATTGATGGTATTTCCGGGTAGTCGTAAGCACTTGCGTCTGTCATAAAAGTGTATGGGTATGGTTGTTTTCGAATTATTGTCTCCAGCAAAACATTATCAGGGTATGTATTGAAAGGAGGCAGATTTCGAGTTATTTTAAAATTTTCAATTCCGTCTTTCAGTAATGATTCCACAAGTTTTGCGAGACTCATTGGTAGATGCTTGTAGCTGTCAACGATTTCAATTTTGCTGTTGATGGATACTTTCATAAATTGTTGTGTGTTTCTTCCAATAACTCTTATTTTTGATGCAACATTTCGTTTAGCATACTTCAGTATATGAGAATAATCGTATCTGGAAGCGTTGTGGAAATAGGTAAATAATTTTCTATTGTAGACTATACGGATGTTGCAAAACGAACAAATTGTGGAAATGTAATTGCTTCTAGTTTCTTCGTTCGTAAGGGGGTTCTGATATCTTCTGTAGGTTATGTGATTATGGTGTCGAGTTTTAGGATTGCGTTCCGTGTATGTTTCCCCGCATAGGTCACACACAATTGATCTAAACAAATTTCTCAGTTAGAAAAAATTAGGTTTTATATAACGAATGATTTTCTTACGAGGCATGTATTGCTTCTTCTTCTTCAGTCATCACCCTCTCATTGTTTGTCTTTATCTTCTGTCTTACATAATCAGCCCAATCATTTAATTTGACCAACATTTTATGAATCACGTCTCCAGAATCTGCATGGAAAGTGTCAATAACCCCCCTTTCAGGCCCAATTAGAATCAAAAAAATCGATGATGGGTTGTGAATTGCTCTAAGTTTTGTATAAGACAATGATATGGAAGGGTTGTTTTCACCCAGATCCACGGGTTGAAGAAAAGCTTCGGTATCACCAACGACAAAGTATGGAAGAGGGAGGAGATGTGCATAATCAACAAATGAATTAACTCTTTTGGTCCAAGGTCCGTCTGGATCTGGGAAGACTATTTTTTGATTAGAATTTGTGAATCTCTGACAGTTTGGTATGTGATTCGTTAGAGCTCGTCGTGATGAAAAGGCAAACATACCTGAAACAGTTTTTGTTCATGCAAGAAATGGATAATAAACGATCGAAATTTTTAACTGAAAAGTCAAACTTACAAGAACGACACACTCTCCTCGGACGTCCATTTCGACAGCCCAACAAACCCGATAAGTTCGTGATTGCTACAAAATGCTGAATAGGATTGTCCCGGTTCTCATTTGTTATGAGTAAGTCAATCATCCTTGGGTGTGTAGTTTTCATGGTACGAACGGGGTACACATTTCCGCGTTCGTGATTAAACACATTTACTGTAATTTCATTTTTACGCTCAAATTCCCGAATTTCTTTAACTTGAGTTGGGATACTAATCATTGACCAATCATATAGATGACTAAATTGATCGTATCGTCTGTATTTCCGTCTTTGGTGTACTGGAAGTTCGTGATAATGAAGAGAAGCGAGGACTGAGTATTTGAAACATAACCTGAAATCCAAATCGAGAGTGAGGCATCCCAGAATTATTTCAAAAGTGTTATGAACAATTACCCCTTCCTTATACGCATATCCAAGAGACCTTTTCTACTTCTTAATGATTTAGGTAATCGTCTTCGCTTACCATACAACAATGTACAGGAATCAGCAATAGAAATTTCGTATTTGTACACTTTTTCGAGAACCCATTGTGATCCTGAAAATCCAACAAAACAATTAAGTTGGTATAATGTTGGACAGTACATTATGTTACTCACCCGTTTCATTGTAATGTTCTAATTGCATGGCCAACAGTTCATAAGTGGTCACAAGAAATTCCTCGATTTCAGACTCATGATACATCAAGTACATTGGATGTGATAATACCGTGTCAATGTATCGATCATTCAAATTGTCTACAAGTCGAATTGGAATTCTAATTTCCACCGAAATGTTTTTGAATGTATTAAGAAACTGTTGCAACAGTAGTTGTAAATCCTCGTCAATATCCTCAAAGACTTTGCTTAAATTATCGGTTGGTGGATTTGGAACATACTCGAACGTAATTTCCAAACCGTCATGACTAACCAAGGCTTCATCAAATTTTCCTAAAATCAAATTTCGTGGTCTAATATGAGACAGCTTTTGACCTTTCTTTGTACAATTCGGTCTATGTCTGGTCAAATCCTGAAATCCCATAGCACAATCCTAAATGAAATACACAAAACAAAAAATTAATTTAACGTGTGAAAAATAGAATTAAACAGTTTCTTACTTCACACTTGTGTTTCTCCCGAACGTGAATCCGTAACTTTAATTGTGAAGTTGTTTTATGGGTACATAGTCCACAATGAATCTGGAGAAACAAGAAATTGTGGCCAAGACATTTAACGTAATCCATCAATTCTAAGCATGTTGACTTACTCTGGGTGTCGGTTTTATTTTTCTCATTTTAACACTAGTTGACATTATGTAAAATAATACACCAAAAAGAAACAACCAACCACTAGCTACGTCGTTTTTTTACTGTGGGTTCAACTTCAACATCCTCTTCAGACTCCTCTTCGTCGTCTTCACCACTTGTAGCTTCTTTCTCTCCTTCATATAATGTCTCGCTAGAGGGTTTTGCTGGCTGTTCCTGACCAAAACAAGATTCAATATCTCGTTTCACCTCTTTTAATGCTTTAATAAACGGATTGATATCGTCATAGCCAATCCGATAGGTATCGCCCATCGTGGCTCCTTTCGTTAAAATAAAATGGACAAAATGGAAATGTTTTGTTTTGTCTGTTGAGTTCCCAGATTCATCCAAAAAGGTTGAAAATACGTTTCTGCGAATTCTAGAACGTATAACAAATTTTAATGAAATTGCATGTTTTTTTCTTTTTAAATTTACAAATTACCGATGTCTCTTTAGAACGTAACAGACATCAGAAACCCAGAAGCCAGAGACAAACTTTGAGTTTGGTACATCGGGAATAACCTGTTTGCCTTTGTATCGATTTGTTGGATACGTCAGCCTAGCAAATAATATATACGTATACGATGGGTTTCCCTCAAAGCACGTAATTTATTGTTCACGTTTTTACTCATTTTCCGGATTGATGTTAGGAGTTGAAGTAGATGGTCCGTTTCGCTTCATTTCAAGAAAGGTACAAAGATCATCATCTTTGACTCGCTTTACCAAGTCTGGTTTACATGTATGACGTAGCGCTTTAACTTTGGTGGGGCGATCTATAACAAATAGTAAACATGAGTAAAACATATCTATAATTAATTTACTTACATTTTGTTGAAGATTTTGAAGTAGACATTATTCGAATATAGTTTTGTTGAAGAGTCGGTTGTATTCTTGACCGTTGATGTATGTACAAAAGGAACCTCTCGTAGACAATCCCAAGTCAGAAAGATGGAAGCTATCAAACCAACAACGTTGGAAGTTAAGAGGTTGTCGCTAATCTGCTTAATGTGTAAGCAACCCACGAGTAAAATGTTCGTTTTCAACGGAAAGAAGTTGTGTTGTAAAGGTTGTTACATCCGCTTGAAAGGAGATGCAAACTACTACTGGAACTTTGTTGTTGAAAAGTACATTTACAGTGGTATGTGTTGTAACACAGCATGCAAAACTCAGGAGTTTATAGATCGAGCCCCTGAGATTTTTCTCACTTGGAAAACGAACAAATATCATCGCTTCTGTGTCAAATGTTACAACAACAACAGCGGTTTTCAACTGGCGGAAAAAAAATGTTCATCCTGTATGTCACGAGATCCATATCGCCCGATATTCAAGAGTTTCCCCTATCGCAGACCACCATCAGTAATTAAATTTGCTCAGTGGTAGATTTCTAAATGAAAATAATTCTATGAATTGTATGAACAGAACTACTTTTTTTGTTTCAAATAAAACCCATTTTTGTTTTGTTTATTGTTCATCATCTAATCTAAGAGTTCCATTTCATTTGTTTCATGATTTAATCGATACACCGTGTCGGTCACGGTAAATATAACCATGGTAAGGGGTTGCGTGGTTGCTCCGCGGAACTTAACTGATACGCGGATTGTTCCGCTTCGTCTTGGTTGGGATGCAGCAATAATTGTTTGAGGTAAAATGTTAAAAGCAAAGAAGCATCGAGATTTAAATTTGTCTCGGCTAATGTTATTAGAAATATCCAGGGAAGGTATTAAATGTGAAAGGGAATGCCAGGCTTCCAACCAAATATTATTAGTTACATCAAGTTCCATAGATTGTTCTTCAACTCCTACATCACTCTCCGTAGCAATTTTAACGGATGTGACCCCATGATCTTCGAAGCAAAAAGGATTAGTATATATATCACCGAGAAGCGTATTGGTAGGCATAAAAGCGATAACCAGTTTCTCGGGTAAAATACCTTGCACAATACGTTCATTTACCGAGTAGTACATTGACGCAGGAATGTTAACAAACCTAACGGATGTTGCTTTAACAGGAAAAAATGCTGGACTTGTTTTTAGTTGTTTTTCAAGTCGTTGATGTAGACCATCGGTCAGGGAATGTCTCAAAACATTTAACCTTGCAAAAGCTATATGCATTTTATATGGAGAGTCTGTTTTTGTTGGAGGAATAGGCATTGGATTCGGTTTTGGAATTATAAAAATAAAATTATTCGAATTCAAAGTTAAACGGACAGTAATTGATATGCCAGGTGGTAAGTAACGAGTAGTATTAAACAAATCACACCGTAGCACGCCTTGTAGTTCACATAGTTTGCTTCCTTTGAGGAAATCTTTTCGAATTTTGTAACCACCTTTTGATGTATCCACAGTTGATGAATCTTCGTCAAAGTATAACGATGCTGATAGTTCGTCCATTTTCCTGTGCATTCCATATCCAAGCTCAGTCTGAATGAATGACCTAATAAAACAATTAATTTGTTAGAGGCTGTGGTGAAACCCCGATTACTAAAATAATTTTTGGTCAACTTACGTCAATGCATAGTTATCACTTCCTCCTGTATCCAACGTTTTTCCATTTACAAGTAGGGAACAACTTTTGAAAAGACTAGGTAATAGATAGTTGACCGTGGTGAAGTCTTCGGTTTCAGGAATGACATCATTATTAAGTTTTAACACTTTTACTCGCAGATAAAGTTTTGTTTCGCGGAGATTTGTGTATAAATAATCCGACTTTACAATATCAAAGTCCAACGTTGACGTAGTTTCGAGTGAGTACTGTGGAGGGATTGAAATAACGTGACTTGTTTTAATTGTGTGATCTGTCGGTTGATCATTCCAGTAATCAACTTCTGTTTTTATCCCAGACTCAGAGTGGACCACTTTTGGTTTCTTAGCAGACGAACCGCTTGATGACTTCATAATTATGTTGGTTTTATTTTCTTCCGACTCCTTTTTGGTTTACGAACTGGTGGAAAACTCGTTCGTTTTCTTCCTCGTTTCCTTCTTCCTCTTTTCTTAGCAGTCACCCTCCCACTTGAGAGTTTTGTTAAACTTGATGACTCCTCAGGTACAATTCCTAAGCGTATAAAACAACAAATGTAATTAATGTATTAATTATGAAACTTGGACATACCTGAGTTCATTTGTTCTACAAATTTACATCCAGCACGGTCACATACTAGTTTTCTCATTCACGTTTAAAATGCAGCACAATACGAGTTGGAATGGATGAATGGATTGGTACAAATTGATCCTTATCACTCCGAATTTGAACTTGGATTGATGATACAATTTTTTTCACAGTTGGTAGATAAAACGTTTCGGAAAAGTGATGATGAATCAGTAGCTGCTTTTCGTTTTTTTGAGGAAAAAGGAAAGTGCGTAGGATACGTTTTAGACCGCCTGCGTAGAATTGATTCTCGATGATGTCACTGTGGATAAGACACAGACGGTCCTCCAGTGTTGTCAGTTTTATTTCGTTTGGGAATATATATGACTTTTTTTCATTAAATACTGTCCCTTTCGTTAAACCTAACATTTCGAGAATAAGATCTGATAAAACAAATTCTAAATTTGATTTTTCCGGTTCAATGTCTAATTCATCTTTATCAATAGCAAAAGTAATATGATGTGTTTTCAGGTTATCATTTAGAAATCCTATAAAATCTATAGGGGTGTCAAATGCATGAGTTTGTACAAGTTTAATAATATTCTCCTGTTCAACGGAAATAAGTGTAAGAAATTCAGAACCAATATTTTCAAATTTGTCCACAGAAGGTTCTTTAACAGATTTAGTTTCCCCTTGTTTTAAGACGTTGTTCTCGAATCCAAACACGCCCGCTAAAGATTCGCTTAAAGTAATATCTCTGAAACGTGTATCCCTAAACTTGCATGTAATTAGTTTCGGGTTATATGGGGGGTTATTGTCCAATTCAAATACAAACACCAGACGGATTCCTTGAACTCGTAACGTAGAGTTTAGAGCTCCAATATACGTTTCCAAAATATCATCGGGTTGATGGATAAGTGAAATTTTAGTTTCTTTTGTTTGGTTAATTTGAACCACACCAGGACTATCTTCCGTGAATACAATTGCATTGAAGATTGGAGCAAAAAATAACTCAGAAACTGTGACCAAATAGTTGCGTAGATCTATGGGTTGATATAAATTTATAGTAAAGTTATTCGGTTGATTGGTGGGTTGGAAGTCAAGACATTCGTTTGAAATCAAGGACATAGAAAATGATTTGTCACTCATTCTAATCGTCCGACGGGAACAACTTCCTCGTAATAGAAATTGCCTGTCACGTCTCTACAAAACAAAATTATTAAGTTCATTAGAAGCAATTTAACTGACCTGAAGTTATTGAGCTGAATACTTACTCGTTGTTTAGGTCTACAAGTTTGTACTATTTCAAATAAAATAAATAGATTCTTTCGTTGGGTATAAAATCAATTCAAAACATAAATTTTGCAGTACCTGAGGTGGCTGTGAATTTACAATCTTTTTTACAACAAAAATCTCTGTGGTGGCTGTGTGTGTTGATCCTTTCTCAAACAGCATTTTATACCTAGTCAGATCCAAATAGATTAATACTAAACCAATTACAATGTTCAGGATCAATGAATTACTTTCCCAAACGAACTTTCTGTCCTATTCTTAGTTTCGGTTTTATCTTCTTTCCTGTAAACTCTTTCCAGTAGAGATTTTGCCACACCTGTAATAAAACGCATGGTTGGGCAAAACGAAACGGATATTTAATACCATTAATTCCCATACGATATGCTCCGTTCTTTTTTCTACTTCGTCTGGACTCATACCAATGCTACGATTGTATGTTGAATTTATTTTTTTTTCCAACACCGGAATTATGTCAATATAACGACTACCACCCGTGTATGTGAACCATTTTTGGATGTAGTTTCGTAACACCATAACACTGCGTTCAACGAGGCTTGCCTGTAAGTTATCACAAAGGCGGTTGAGTTAATGTTCTTATAAGCATTAATAACCTTACTTTGGTTGTGCTAAAAGTGACAAAATGTTTTATTCCAATTGATTTGAAATAGTTCTGTGAGTGACCAGCCAGAAATTCGGGGCCAGCATCTGTTTGCAGAAGTTGAGGATAGGATCCAGCCCTTTCAAAAATTTTTTTAAACGCTTTTACAACGTCAACAGACTTGGCTGACAGTAAAGGTTCTAGATACGTTTTTCTTGAAAAGGCATTTTTGACCACGAGAACATACTTGACCTGTGCAATTAATTAAAAGATAAATCATTTTTGATTTTGACTTCATTTTGGTTCAATATAGTATCACCTCATCATTCTCTTCCGGGTTGTATGACGATGTATGCATCAAGTCTGCCTGGTACTGAAAATTATCAAAACTAACCATTGTTTTCCTAAAAACACAAAATACATTTATTAAAATTATTTACGTTTTAAAAACAAAAAAATACTTACCTACGCCTGAACCTTTTCCTGAATGGAAAGTGAAGACTGTATGAATTCAAGTCACTCAAGATTTCTTTTATTCGTTTAGGGCGTGTGTGTAATTTCTGAGACCGAATAAACTCTTTTGCTGAATTGAAGGACCCAATCAACGGGAGATTCTCGTATCGGAATTTTAGGTTGCTTTCACTCTCACTTTCTTCTCCCATGACTGTGACTGTAGGTATAAAATGAGAGGATGTTGAAAAATGTCCACTAGTCTGGGTGAATCGTAACACTTCGTAACTACAACTAAAATGAACAGCTACGCTAACTGTGAGTGGAGAAAGATACTCAATAGAAGAGTTATATGGATAGAACAACGGATGTGTTATCCAGAATTTGCAACAAAACAGTCTAGAATCGATTCGTATAAAATCTGGACACGCTCCGATTGGACCTATACACCAGCAATCTCGGGTTTTTTTGCAAAAAATTCCCACACCACGGATATTATTTGCTACTACTGTGGCTTACAGACTAATATTCCTGGACCATTTCTCAATTGCTCGGGTATTTCACCCCATGACGGGCAAAAATGCCCATTTGTGAAATTTCAATTATACCAACCAAACAACTCGGACTCAATTCATCCAAGCGTTTTGTGTGAATCGTGTAATCTTTCCGATAAGTGCTTCGTTGCTTTACCTTGTTTACACGAGCAGCTTTGTTGGCGATGCAGTACAGAATCTACCAAATGTTCTACTTGTAACGGCGTTCTAGTTGGGTTCGCAAAACTCTCATCAAACAATCCGGTTTATGAGTAAGCATATCAATCAAAATGAATTTAATTATATTACTATTCTATGAATATGTCTGTTTTAAAGGTGTGAAGGAGCAAATTGGAGACGAGCAGGGTCAAGAGCTCAAATGCCAATTGACCCTGAGGATACACCCCCACCACCACCACCACCATCACCATCAACTTCTGTTTAATCAAATTTTTCAAAATTTAAAAAAATTTGTAAAGGGTTTGGATAAGTTCTATAAACATAGATTTTACTTACAGCTTTTCTCTTGTTTTATGGTGTTCGTTGTTTCTTTTGTGTCTTAAGCAAATTCCTTGCTTCCATTCTTCGCTTCTGTTTAAATAAAGGAAGAGTTAAAACACAGTTTAATACTCAATTGTCATTTTAAATTGTATTTACTTTCAATCCTTTTAAGATTGATGGACATGAGTCCACTAAACGGTGATTGTAAGGATTTGAAGCAGCCCAGACTCGAATCAAGTGGGGTTCAAAAACCTGGACAGATTTGTGTTTTCTCCAGAATCTTGCGTATCTACAATAATTTTGATTCACCATCCAAATTATATTCATAGACACGTACAATTGTTAATACCTGCAAAGAAACTCGTGGTGCCGTTCCATCAAACTCCTGTCAAACTCAATTGTACCATCATTAGTTGGAAGAGGTATGATTTTCTGAATGTTTTCATAGTAGACTGAATTTGCAGAAGAAATATTATAACTCCATTGGTCGTAAGAGGAACCGTTCAGACTAATCCAACCTCCCCCCTTTATTAAAAGAACTTTTTTTTTAAAATATATTGTTTTCTGTGAAATAAGTTAGTTAAAGTAGTTTGCATAAATTACCGGAATAAACGATGCGTATGGGAGATGCGGAGTGAGCGTGCTGTTGTTCTCCGTTTGAATGTCATTTTGTTTCTTCTTACCCCCTTTTCTTTTCTGTTTAACATCACAGATACAAGGATTTGGCGCGTTTGGTGCATTTCCAAATTCTGTCGGAGATACTAAATTATCCAAATTCGGGAGGAGTGAGATCTGGTAAGTAATTAGATTTTTAACTAAATTGTGTCTAAATATTTAATGTTTTTTTGATAATCAGTTGTCAATAATTTACATGCTTAGTTTGTATGTCAGGAACCATTGTCCTAGTAGTAATTGGATGACTTCGGGTAGTAGGAGTAGACAGAGTAGTTGTAGTTGGTGATTCAGTAGTTGATGGGATAGTAGTAGTAATTGGATGTCTTCGAGTAGTAGGAGTAGGCAGAGTAGTTGTAGTTGGTGGTTCAGTAGTCGTTGAAGTTGATGGGATAGTAGTAGTAGTAATTGGATGACTTGGGGGTGTGGTTGGAGTAGCCTGGGTACTTGCAATTGTCCGTCCATGTACCGTAGTTGGTGTACTAAATGACGTAATGGAGGGTTTCTCGATAGCTGGAGAGACTTGGACACATTCATTTTTGTTTCTTTTGTGGACAGTTTTCATTACCTTCAATGTTCTCACTTTCGAAGAATGAACACAAAATGATCCTGCATTTTTCACAAAAACGAATCTACAGTTTATTTCATTGATACAGGCTATGCATGTCAGTTGTTCACATTCGTCTCCTTGCACATGAACAAAGATGTAAAATAAGATTGCAACAACGATAAGTTTGGACATTGTGATGCACTCGTGATTAAAATCAAACTATTAATTTCTTTCATTTCTTAGTTCGATTCTAGGAGAGGATTGTGTCATCAAAACTATTATTAGTAATAACTGGTAAAGATCATGCAGATCAAATTTCATTCTCTTGAGTCTTTCATTGATTACGATCTTATGTTTTTTTAGGTTGGTTACATAACTTCAGAATGAGCACATCCAAACCATCAAAAAACACCCCAAAGACTCAGTCAGCGAAATCGAAGTCCTCTTTGTTAGATGATTCACAGTTATCAGATGACTCGGATAACTTGACACTTTTCCAGTTACAACAGCAGAAACGAAAAGAAGCTAAAAACAAATTAAGTCCTTTCATTTCAAAAAAACGTAAGCAGATTACGAAATGTTCGGGTAAAATACCTACAAAAAAATTTGTAGCCATCATTTGTTTTGATCCGGGAGACGCCATTGCAAATATTCACAAAATGACTGAATAAATGATTTACAAAAATCAAGAACATTATATCATAACATCTAAATTATCCTTTTTACTATGCTATGACTTTATTAGCTCAAGCTATGACTTTATTAGCTCATGATATAACTTTATTAGCTCATGATATGACTTTATTAGCTCATGATATGTCTTTATTAGCTCATGATATGTCTTTATTAGCTCCTGCTATGACTTTATTAGCTCATGATATGACTTTATTAGCTCCGGTTATGACTTTATTAGCTCAGGCTATTACTTTATTAGCTCATGATATAACTTCATTAGAGCATTTTTTTAATGTATGTTTAAGAATAATTGAAAACATGAAGACGTTTAGCATTATATACTAAATTAGCTTCCCCCGCTATGAATTTATTGTTGACTGTTAGTGTCACAATTTCTCCTTGTAATCTTTTTTAGTCGTTTTCATTCTCACTGCTGCTGCTAAAATGGGATTCAACTGTTTTTGTTTTTTTCAAACTTCGGGATACAAACCCCGGCGTATACTGTATCCATAACGATGGAGGAGTCTCGACTTCTTGTCGCTCGGTTGTCTCTGTTTCTATTTTCCGCTTTCGACTGTTTTTAGAAGTTGAAGGTTTTGATGAGTTCTGTCAAGCAGTACATACATGTTAATTCTCCATCAGTCTAAAGCAAGACCCAAATTTTGTTACCTTAGTTTTGTCTTTTCCACAGGTTTGATTTACATGTCTCGAGTATGAAGGTTTGTGTTTCAAAACTATCCCGCAACGTTGACATGGAAAACTCCCACCCCCCGTTTCGGGAATCGTCACCGGTCTCCCGAGCCTCACGGAAACTTGATTCTCTAAATACATTTACTCCTCCCCGATGTTAGGGTCATGGTTATGATTTATAAAATTAGTTAATTTTTTACCTGCATTCTGAGCTGAGTCGTTCAATTCTTGACTTAGAATACCTTATGAAGTCTGTTGCAACAGAAATAGGATCCGTTCGGAATCCAATTTCATTCGCTAAACAAGTATCACCATTAGTAGCTTGACTATGATTATATAATAACTTCAATTTTACCCAAATTATTATCTGACTCCTTAACGGGTTCTCTTTCATGCTCTGAGTAAGACTCTTTCTCTTTTAATATAAGGTTCCAAACATGTATTTTTTAAAACATTTTGTATGCTATCCACACATACTAATGAGCAACAGAACTTGTTTGAGCAATGGAACTGAGCTTGAAGCAGTTCTCCCCAACGAATTACCGCCTCAGAGTCTGCTTCGAAACATCTCTCATTTGCATCAAGTTGTTGAGAATCCTTTTCTAGACTATATTTTGGAATATGTAAAGATCGAAACGAGACTATAGCTGCTGTTTTAACGTAGGTGTTCCATCCAATGAGAATTTCAGGGGTTGAGTATCGGGTTCCTACTAACATCGCTATTAACATCACTACTAGCTAACTAACTAACTAACTACATCGTTTTCAGCTGAAGCTCCTACACATGAAACAAATTCTTTAAACATACAAAACATCACTTAAGCTATTACCCTCTACAATTGGATCTCTAGGAGAACACAAATTAACTAAATCTGTCTCACTGAACTCTTCTTCATCATCTACCTAACTCTCCAACCTAACCCTCTGAGTTCATGTCCAGATTGATACAATTTGGATTAATTGGATGGTTAAAATCTTAAAATTAAAATCCAGGATTTCTAGTTCACTTGAGTCGACGTGATCTGTTACATGAGAACTTTTAGTTTCCGGTTCTTCCCCTTCTTCATAAATTACATCAGAAGTCTCACCTCCAGACCCTTGGTTTTCATCGTCAATGAAGGATGATGGTGATCCAACAGACGAATCCTCACTCCTCTCAGTCTCTGATGAAGGAGAGGACTCTGCCTGCGATTGCATTTTTTTCTTACATGTACCTAAGGGAGCTCGATTGGATTCTGAATCTGAGCAATCCGAATCACTTTCAACTTGGCGGGTGTTAGCCTGTTGTATTCCTAGGGGTTTTCTTGTCTCTACAGCTCGAGCTGCTGCGATGCTAACATCGTTTCGGGTCCTTTTAGTATTTCCTTCCAAAATTGTGGTAAGCTGTTGGACGAGATTCGAAGGGACAGGGGACATGTCTCCTGAATACCAACATTATTTGTTCTTTAATTATTGTTTGATCACTCGGGCTCATCTGGAGGAATTGGCTCCTCATCTCCCCCCGCATGTCTCCTCTCCCTTCACCTTGTAATTCTCTATAAAAATTATTACATTTTAGTTTTATATCAAAACGTCTTTTAGTCACTTGCCTCAATAACATGGAAACAAATGTTGGTACACGCCCAGTTATCTTTGACGCCTTATCGTGGTAACTCCTTCTAAAACAATAATATATCCCTAGCTCAAAGTTAGATTATAATTATTTTATTCGTTATTATTTCAACCTACAATTACTGCTAGAGAGTGGGTACTGTTGACCCCTCGGAGCAATCAACCTCCACGACCATAACCTGGGTAATAAGTTTGCCCAATCTTTTTCGAACCACTTCAGAAAATGTTTCAGCGTACATGAGTTCTAAATTGTCTTTGAACTTATTTGGACAATTTTGGTAATCTTGACGTAATTCTTTTCACAAGTCTTTTCGCACAAATGCTAATTGTTGTTTCCAATATTTCTTGTACTTATTATTGTTTAGAAATCTGGGAAACTCGTGTTCTTCTCAAAACCAAACACAATTTCTTATTGCTGCATTACCTGGTAAAAATCTTTTGAAAACTTGTGATAATCTTTGTATTTTAAAATAATCAATTTCTGCTACTCCACCAATAACGGACTCCAGTGTTTATCTCTGTTGTTTAGTCTACCGTTGTGGGTAGATTGGGAGGAAATCCAAAAATGTGGGTAGATTCGCAGGAAATCCAAAAATGTGGGTAGATTCGCAGGAAATCCAAAAATGTGGGTAGATTCGCAGGAAATCCAAAAATGTGGGTAGATTCGCAGGAAATCCAAAAATGTGG
>JAQIYD010000010.1:0-21763 GCA_034699565.1 Anurida granulata
ATCCATTGCGTTCGGTTCGGGGTGGGGAGTGGAGGGGGGTGGGTGGTTGGTGGAAGGGGTGGATTTGAGGGTTGTGGGTGGAGGGTGAGAGTGGGAAGGGTGGATGAGAAGAGATGGGCAAAATTAAATAAAAATATTTAATATTTTTGTGATGCCCATGTGTGAGGGGAAGACGGGGGAAGGAGCACGTGTTGTCATTTGACGATGACATTCCGACGACATCATTCCTGTCACTTCTTCTAAAATTAATTTAAAAAGTAATTCGAGTCGGTCCAATTTTTTTTAAAAAAGCTCGCAATGTTTGCTTTCGTCCTTTTGTTTTTGTTGATGGGAGCCCATGGAGGAGGAGGAGGAGAAGGAGGAAATCAAATCCAAGGTAAGATTGACCATTTTAGATGTAACCTTAATTTAAAAAGTTTTTGCAATGCATTTTTTTTCTCAGATTGTAGTTCTAAATTAAATTTTTTCATTAATTTAGATTGTCAGCGTGACTGGGGCTGCAGGGTTTGCCTGGAGAATCGCTGCGAGTTCAGCGTCTACGAGGAAGGAGGGAGTGAGTGCTTCGGAGACGGCGGTAGACCTCCAGGACTCTACCTCTACACCCGCTACCCTCCTTACGTCGAGGGACGCTGTGAGTTGGAGGAAGCTACGGGGGACGGGATTGGAACTGGTGCCATCGTGGGACTCTGCGTTGGTTTGTCCATCCTTGGTGAGTCAATTTTGATTGAAATTCAACCCATTCAATTTAGTTTAATGAATTATTTAATTTTCAGGCATCGTTGTCATCATCATCATCTACCATTTCCGTGTAGGGATCGGACGGCTCTGGATTCGCTTCAGGGCATGGCTTGCCCCAGCCGCTGCTCCGATTGGAGCCATCCCACTCCAGGAACTCGGCATGGACGAGGACGACGACGACATTCTCTTTCCAAACGTGCCAGTCGCACCTCCGCAAAGTAAGTCAATTTCATAATTTAAAATAATTTTTGGATATATTTGAGAGCTGAGTTTGAAAGTACAAAAAAAATTTATTTCAGATCTTCGACGCTCTGGACGAGTCCGTCGTCAGCCCGATCGCTACGTTCCTGCATGTAAGAATTTATTTCGAAACATTTAATTATAGTATGAATCTTAATTCATTTTCATTTCAACTTTTAGAATTTGCCCACTAGATGACATTCAGGGTTCCAACTTCCTTCATCTTTTTTTGGTTCCAAATTAATTTAATTTATTCCCAATTTATGCTAAAGCATTATTTATACTGAAATAAAGTATTGCCTTATTCTAAACCATAATTCTAATTCGAACTCTAAAATTCGCAACATTTTACTTAACTTATTCAAATTCTAAACTAAAATTTTCAGCATTTTGCAGGTTAGGTTAGGTTCAAATTATTCAAATTGGTGTCAACGGCGGATTCGAGAACACAGTTATTTAGAAATTAAATGTTCTTGCTTCCCTTTACTATTTATGATTTAAATTATTGCTACACTACAATAAAATTACTTTTTAATCCAAATAAGATTCTAAACATTCTTGGCACTTTTGCTACAGTGGTTGAATTTTGCCAATAAGTTAAATTTAAGAATTTTGTTTTTCAATTTTGGAATTTGAAACTTCAAATACTCGGAAATGAATAGCAAAAAAGTATTGGTAGCTTATAAAATGGTTATAATAATCTAGCATTAATTGGCAATTTAAAGCCAAAAATGAGTTGGCATAAAATACAAAAATTAAGACCAAAGTTTTAGCTGCACTTACTCAGGGAAAACTAGTTCCTCTTGATCTTGTTGGCCATTTCGGCTTTTCAGCCAAGCCCGGTAATTGGCCATCCAGTCCTCACGTTCAATTTCACGAAACTTTCTTTCGAGCTCCATGTACCTGTTGCCACCGGGGATAGTGAGCTTAACTACACCGGAATGTGGATCAATTTTTCCGAGAATTTCGGTCATCAGAATGTCAATTTCGTCCTTCATATGAAGGAAAAACCCCACGTCGTTGGCGCGGTCGGCCTCACTTCTTGACCTCGACGGTTGGATGCCGACTCGGTAGATTAACTTAGCCAAGGTGCAGCAGATTCCTACTAATCGGTCAAAGGGGCGATAAGGAACTTCCATTGTTTTTTTGAGAGAGGTGCCTCAAATTGAACTCAGAAATAGTCTAATCTCCAATTCAATGAGCACTTGGAGTGCGTAAGAAATTAAAATTTTTAATGAAACGTCGTGGAGGATGAGGAATCCGGGGAGGGTTTTCAAATACTTTGTGTACTGGGGTTTCAACCTTTTTAATCCCCCGCACTTGTCCTTTACTTGTCTGGGGAAAGAATCTAGATTGTTGACCAAGTGAAGTATGCCTTCAAGATTGGTCTCACTTGCACTTTTAATGAGTTCTCCACGTTCCTCAAAACTCTTCCCTGGGTCAATATAAGAACAAAAGAAGGAAAAGGATTTGGACAATAATTTGTCGTCCATGAAGTTTACACACCGAAAGCTAACCTGACACTGCCCCACCAAACTTGAAATGAAATGATTTTTACAGGAGCCGTAATTCTTTTGCTCCAAATACAAAGGGCTCTATGCCAGTTTGTGGTCCCATTGAACCCTTTCAATAAGCCTCGAAATGTAAGGGGGTTGGGGCTCCCTTCCTAAAATCCTTTTTCAATTTTGGCTTCATGCCCAGATTCATCCATGAATGGCCCTCTCACTTTTTTAAATAAATGAATTCCTGTAAAAGTCAAAGCCAGAATTCTATAGATTGTTTTTATTTGTTTTTTGACCAAAATCTTAAGGGTTACAAAAATTTTGAATACATAATGTGATAAGGTTGAAATATTTTAGGTTAAACTCATTTTTTACCAACTATTTGAAAGCTCAGAATTAGTAAATGAATAAGTAACTTTAAGTTTAGTTTTGGATCAAGGAAGAAAAACATTTCAAGTCAAATTAATTGAAATACTTAAACTACTCTAAAGGCTATGGTACTCTTTGAAATTAAAGTTGGTAAAAATGTGAAAATTTTTCAAATCAGAGTTTTAAATTTACAAAACGCAAACTCCGTTGCATCCAGAGCAACAGCGAAACTTTTTCCGTGGGGGCATTTGCCTGAGACGCGTAGCAATAGGGCTGTTCTCGTCGTTTGAAAAAGTCAGCCTCGTCCCTTTCACGTGTTGTCTTTTCTTTCCTCCTTTTTTCAATGGACGTGGGGTCATGGGAACCGGAACCTGAGCCACGAGGTGTGATGCGGGAGTCACGGGAATCGGGACTGGTGGGACGAATTGAATCAGTGGACGGTAGAGAATCAAATTCTCCCTCTCCAAAAGTTTTAAATGGAGGGAAACAAAACGCTGTCCCGCTCCGAAACAAGATTTCACAAGGGTCGAGCCAGGGTCAATTTGGTTTAACATTTGCGAAAACAGTTCATTGACTTCGGCGGTGGCGTCCAAGTACTTCTTGACTGCGTCAAGCCAGTCCTGTTCACTTTCCATTTGTTCCAAATGGTAAATCAGGACCACGATATTGTCGTAGAGTTCTCGAAGGCGCCGGAACGGGAGGTAGTTTTGCTCCATGTTGAAATGGTGTGAATAGTTTGAATCCCAAAATTTGACTGTGCCACTAAATCCGAAATTCGGTGACTTTATAAGCTCAAGGGAGGATATGAAAATGACTTTTGGTTGAGAATGAATAGTTTTTCCCCTTTTAGACCTCTCCCCCTACTGTACAATTCAATTTTATTCAGTCTTTTAGGCATTTTCCATTATAGTCATATCAATGAACATTATACTAGACTTATCCATAAAGTTAATAAACCACCTCAACTCTAGTAAGGTTAGATTATAATTCAAATGTAAAATTAATGTAATATTAAATTAACCTAAAATTGGCTGCCAAATTCACCTTTGTCCGAAATGTCATCATTTAAAAGTGCAAAAGAATAATTTAACATTTTACTACAAATTTTCCTTCACGGCCTGTCACTTGGCGCAATGCTACTGGAGGGTGACTTTCCGAAAGCTTATAATGGCCAAAGCTCCTGCTATTCCAATTATCAATCCAGTGCCTGCTTAAATCCAACCCACTCAATACGAGACGATCTGAAATCGTGACAATTGTTTCATGGCCAACGACTTTTGAAGAAACTAATTTTATTTTTGTTTCCTCGGATTTTAAAATTGCATTTTTGAAATTTACATGCCGAATCGTGCCCCTAGCACTTTTCGAGGTCCCTGAAATTTTGAATTCTTCCGTATTCTTTTCGCCCTTATTAATCTGGAGAGAATAACAATTGGGTCTCAAAGCTGCATATTCCATAATTTCAGTATGCGTAAATCTCAACATTCCAGGCTTATTCTTATTCTCCTCGGAATACAAAGCCTTCCCAAGTTTTGAATTTTTCTCAAGAGAAGAAAAGTCCAATATTGAAACCAAACCTTTTAATTTTTCAATATACTCCTCCTCTTTCAGCTTGAGCAAGAGTATATACGAGTCAGTATTTGATAATAATAATTCCATCGACTTTTGAAATTGAGGACGCAGAAAGTCATAAAAGATACTATAAAGCCGGATTTTGCTCAATTCATATATTACTGCTCCCTGCAGTTTCAAATTCTCCTCTGGACCGCTTCGCTTTCCCATGGTAAACATTACACATCCCTCAGAAAGAATTACAACTTCCTTCAAGTTATCCCTAGCGAGAAGTCTCTTGGCCTTACCTGGAGTAAAGCAAAATTCCGTTTTTCCATAAGATAGTTTGTCAGCTATACATTTTCCACTTATGGTATTTACCATTAATTTCATCAAGCCTTGGTACAACTTTGATTTAAAATTAAATCTCTGTCTCATATATTTTTGGGCAAAATCTTTCATGAAAGGTTCCTGTCGGAAACGGAATCCCCTACTCACACTGACGAGTTTGTACCCTTGCTGGAGCATTAAATGAATTGACTTGTGATAATAACATTTTTTAATTTTGGGACCAAGATGAAGAAGAGACCTTGCCGCTTGGATCGGAACTGACAAAGAAGGTTGACTTGTGTCAACTGGCTGCATGCTAAAAACGAATTTCTCGTTAAATAATGGGAGCTCATCCATGTCATCATGTAATTCATTGGGTAACACTAGTGTAGCCTCAAAGACATATCCAAACTCGGTTTCCGGGGAACTCGTAAAATTAAAATTTCCCAGCTCTTCTTCTGAAAGCCACTCGTAATCGGAAATTGGAAGATCCTGGAGCATGGTCCATAAATAAGAAGAACGTATGTCCATTGCTACCAACTGTGCTTCAGGAAGTCTTGGATCAAACGAACCGTAAGTTTTTGAGTTGCTGGAAGCTAGTCTTTTTGTAATGTGTGAAATTGGCCCACGCACAAGTTCTGAAGCCATTTGTCTCATGCCTGCGTCCATTATGTATTCAATTTGTTTCCCTTTCATACAAAATAACATGTCTTCAAAAGAAAAAGAATGTATTGTCCAACTATAAAGAAAATCAAGTTGAGAAATCTCAAAGAAAATATTTCTGAGGAAGGAAAAGGCGTCACCGAGCATAAGAAGTCTCAATTTTGACACAATTTCAAGGTATCTTCCAGCAGTCCCAATCTGAACATTTTCTAGCAAAAGCTGAAAACTAGTAAAATCCAAATTGGCGTCATCAGATTTTTTGTCAAAATCTTCAAAATCTTTTGCATTTACTTCATTGTGTACAAGAAAAGAGGAAAGGGAGTGACTTTTTGGGTAAAGGGGAGGATGCTTGAGCATATTATTTAGGCTTGTCTGGGAACAGTTTTCTTTCATAATAGAGGTAAAAAAACCCTTTGTGTTGGAGAAAAGGGCGTCCTCCTCTGCCGTAGAGCCTATAAACTCATTGAAACTAACATCGGTCGTGAAATTTTTTGCATCTACAATTCGAAGAATGGAATTGAGACGAACCCCTATAATCCCTTTTATTGGAGAGGTTATAGGCTTTATACTGGTAACTATCTTCTTGCTGAATCCCTTTTCCAGCAAACGGTGAATGAAATTTGTCCCTTGAAAGGAAATGACCGTGATGCACTTTGGCAACGTTACAATCGGGTTACAAGGATTAATATGCATAGCATTTAAATAGACTCCCCTGTAATGGCAGTGATTAACACAACTAGGTTGGGAAGGCGTAAACTCCCCTCCACATGCGAAACAATGAGTTTCTGAGTCATGCCTCTTTTGTTCGTCCTGGGATAAACAATAAGGAATATTTCTCTTTTGTTTCAAAAGAAGGAAATTTGCAGTCTGCAGTAAATTTTCCAATAAATGCATAAAGATATCCTCTCCGTCGTAATAAGAAATTCCCTGCTGTTTACCATATTCAAATACTGAAAATGCATATGAAAGGGGAACGTACAAAATTTTATTTTCAACCTTTATTTCCTGATGGTGAAGCTCCAGAAAAATAACATTTGGTTGTTCGAGTGTCATTGCATAATTTTCAAAAGATTTTCCACTCTTTTGTGGTGGCTTTAAAATTTGGGTAGCATTTGCACCCATTTGGCAAGTTATCAAATGGTTATCTTTTGCACTCTTTTTAATGAATCGTTTCTCACATTGGGCACATGAAATGTGACGCTTTTCACCAGACCTACCAAAAAATAATCCCTTGTCCTTGATTAGTACATAGTGACCTACTGATCCTTTGGTGAGAAAGAGGAGGTCAACATGTTTTTCCCTTTCGTACAGTGGAAATCGTAGAGGACGAATAGCTCCTGCTCCAATGTGATGATAAACTGTGATGGAAATGTTGTTAATTTCCTCCCAATTCTCAAGAAACCCATCAATTGGAACTCCCTTTTCTGGTGAAGTGTCCAAGCATGCAAAATTAACGTTTGTAGTCTCGAGATACATTCTAAGTTTATCAATATTCCGGAGAATTCTGTATTTCTCAAAGCGAACTGACGGCTTTGACATGTCCCTCCCAGCCTCTTCCTGCACTTTAACATAGTCATCCCAAATTTCATCCGAGTGTAAAAATGCCATGATGCATAAATGAAAGCAAAATCCATCCCTCTCATTCAAGTTTACAAGACCCTTCCTAAATTTTAACTCTATTGGAATTTCCAAAAAACCCCTTCCCCTCGGCATTGGATTCAACTCTCCCACCAAGAGGGTCATCTTGGTTATTTTGGAAACGATCCAATCCGAGCCGCCTTCATTATAGAAATTTAAAATTAAAATCATATAGTGGGCTGCCCTTAATAAGCTCGATTCAATGTGCGTTTCGTTGGTTATGCGAATCCATGACCCACTTCCAATTACAGCATTTTTGTGATTTACGTCAAAAGTGACTTCGGACATGTCACAATACATCCTATACAGAATGAAAACTTTATTGTGAAACGAGTCCCTCGATAAAAAAGAAAAGGAAGAAGGGGCTTACTTGAATGTGATGGTGATACCGTGCAGCTTTCTTACAAGGGTTTCCAATAGGCTCACCAAGTCAGGCTTAAGCAGGTTGAACACGTCCACAACGTAACAAAGGTCTTCCTTTATTTCTCGTTCAAAGAGAAATAATACCCCCTTGAGTGCCTTTTTTGACAGCTTGAAGGAGGAGTTTTTTAAATCCAGAGCCACCTCGTCCTCCCTGCCTTGTCCCACCTGGACGGCACTTTCACATTTGTGGATGCCCAAATCCAGACAAATGCACTCGTGTGTAAACTGCATGTGGTCCTCCATGAGATCCCGTGTATAAGTCTCATAGTCACAGCCATCCATGAAACAAAGGAGCTGCAAATAAAAATTCAGAATGGCTTTAGTTCAACTTGTAGGAAAAGGGTAAAGAGTTTGCTTTGGACGTCTGCCATTTACATAACAAGAAAGGACTCGACACCTGAAGGGTTCCCCTTTTGAGCTATTGTATAAAGAAAAAGGTGGTTGAGATTGAATGATTCTAACCTTTTTCTTGCTGGGAGGTGCGCGTCTTTTTCTTGGAGGGAAGTCTTCCTCATCTGCCTCCCTTTTATTTGGAGGAGGCGAAGCGTCAGTACAATCCATTGTAGTATCGTGGATGAAAAGCCCTTGTGACTCCTGTAAATAGAATGCTTTTTTAAATGGTAGTTTATGCGCGGTGCCTGTCTGTACTATTCCTAAACAAGTTATATTTTCATTCTTACCTCTGATGACATTGCCAATATTAACAAATTTCTCAGAGCAAATAAACTCTGAAAATTGAAGCCTTTCGGAAACACGACCGATCGGAATGAACCGCGAGAAACTTCTGAGCTTTGCCCGGAGAAAATCTCCAATTTATAGGCAAGAGGGTGAAAATGACGCCAAAAAATTATGTCTGTTAGACTTTAGCGGGATGCGTCCGAGCCAATCACAATTACTTTAAACGGACGCGACAGATGCTCGTGTCAATCGTTTCCCAAATTCAACTTTTAAATAATTATATGCATAAGGGCTGATGAATGAGCTGAATAATCCAACCAAAAATCCTGAAAGAAAGAAATTTTATTTTTATTGTCTTTGTGAAATGGCTGAAAACCTTTTTACCGGCCAGAGGGGCAATGCAAGTCTCTCCTCTTATTCCGACAGATGTTTCAATCAAATCAAGTAGCTCGTGCACTTCGCCTGTCAAATTTGCATTTAGAGATTGACGGGCAGGCATCCACACAATTCTTTTATCAAACGAGTCGCACCCCAGGGGGTCATTTGTCACGTCAATGACAAACATTTGGGGCCTGAATGAGTCTCTTTTGTCATAACAGAAAAAGGAGTCCTCAATTGCATATGAATATCTTGCCCTCACAAAGTTGAAAAGCCTTGAAGAGCAATTCCTACAATCTGCTTTATTGTATTCCGCTGTAAAGGATTTTTTGATTTAGAAATTAATTATAGACTTCCGCTTGACTTATTTTCTTACAATAGCCGGTGACCCTTGAAGCTATGAATATGATCAATAGAGCATAAATCCATTGTTGTGCCATTGTTTTAAAATTTCTTTTTATGCCTACACCTGGAGTTTTAAAATGATTCTGACCTGGACTTTTAACAATCATCTGATTTTATACTTTCCTTAGTCATGTTTTAGCTTTTTCAAAGGAAACTTTACCCAATGTCTAGTCATAAAGTTGAAATTTGCCGTGCGGATAGCACAAGCGGAAGACAGAGTCCATCAATTTTGGAGGAGCCCGAAAGAATTCGTCAAGAAATTGACAGTCTACCGGAAGAAGGTTGCGATAGAGATCATTCCGACGCAGAATATTCGGATGAAGAATCAATGCTACCGAAAAAGGTTCGGTATTGGTGCAGGAATGGAAATTATGGGCCAAATAGCCATGAGTACTACCATTCCTGCTTTCCAAAACCAAAAAAGTGCTTGGTATTTCAGTGGATCCGCTGTCATGGTTATTTGGTAAAATTATACGGGGCTCCAAAGCATAGAATTTATACAGGTATCCGGAATCAACCTTGCCAAGGGAGACACGCAGAATTGGAGCATCACCCCTCAGCTAGTGAAAGTGAAAGCTCGGATGCAGAAACAACGTTTGATGGTGAAATTTGATTTATTCACATACTTGAATCTTGTCATGTCAAATATAGTCAGACTCTTTTTACAGTCAAGTCAATTTAGTTTTATAATCTACTTTAAATCTACATAAATTTACACTCAACTTTTATCTAGTTCAAATTGTTATGAACAAATTATTAACTTGAAGAATAAACTCGCAAAACTAGCATTTAAAGTCTAGAAATTTAAATTTGTTCATTTCAGAGCAAATTGAGAAAGAGTTTCCAGTTTCAAATGGTCATTCTCTCATTAGAATTATTGAACAAAATTTCGGAGGACGTGGTAAGGTGGGCAGAGAATCAAGACTTCTTCAGCAGCTTTAATAAACTGTTTAATTTCCGTAATGTTGAGGATTATTTTAGGCCCGTAGTAACCTTTTGAAATTCAAGCAAAAATTGTTGTCAACTTTAAAAACACTTTTGTTTGCCGGAAACTTACCGGGAAACTCGCTGTTGTCTTTTACTTTGTTCATGTAAAATAAATATGAATCTCCAGGCCTCCACTGAGGTTTAATTCTAAAACTCCCACTACCGAAATATTTTACCTCTGGAGCTGTCCAAAATTCCAGTGTATTTGGCAACTCTCGCTCAAACTTTTGTCCCGAGAAATGTGGCTTGTACAAAGGGTTTTCTTCCTCTACAGAAAGCTCAATTTTAGAAATTTCTTTTTTCAACCATTCCAAAACCTCTTCAATATCAGAGAACAAAATGGTCAGGACTGTTGGTTTAGGAAATGAATAGATTTTGCAAAGAAAGATTTTCCAAATCTTGAAACTCGGAATAAAACCGATGCGTAATTTTATGGTCGAATTAATTCCAAATGTCTGAACAATTTCCGAATCTTCAAAATACGGAGGAATCTTTTCCATGTCGTAGACTTGTTTTTTGGCTTCCAGCAGATAATTTAATTGTTTTAGGGTCATGCCACGTGGAAGGATATGCTTGACTTTCCTTTCCCCTTTGATGAGTGCTCTAATATTTTCTCGTTCATCATCTTCCCCACCTAAGATTTGATAATAAATTAAATCGTAGGAGTTTATAATATTGGGAAATAATTTACCGTTATCTGTTTCCGAAATTTTGGGCTTTTTATTGGGACCCACGACTTGCTCTGGAAGTTCTACATGCGAATAAATATGTCAGAAAATTAAGCATTAATTGACAATTGTTTTAAGCTTACTAGAGAAGCTCTCAAATTTGTCAGAATCCATCGTCTTGTTTTCAGTCAAAGATCAAAATTATAAATGAATTGACATTTTGAAGTGCAAGGAGTTTTAAACTATTTTTGGGATTTTGACATTTGAATGTATTTTCTATATTCTGAAAATTCGTTGCAAAGTTGGCAAGATTCTGCGTCATGGGCGGGTGGAGGTTCGTCTAATTCTTCCGCGTTATCTATCGGACCATTTGGTTCGTCCTTTTCCTCGGGGTCAATTTCTTGTGTCATTGGGATTTCTTTGTCATCTAGAATTTAGACTACATTTATTTGGGGGAAAGCAGCAAAGGAATAAGATCGTTACCATTATCTAATTCCAATATTTTATTGGACTCGGCGTCTTTCGCTGCAAGCTCTAAATAAAAATAAATTACATTCCCGATATGCCTGTTTATTGTCATTTCTAAACTTACCGGGTGTAATCTTTTCCATGTCCATGTTCTGTATTAACCGTCTTTTCTCCTCAAATTCTAAATGATCAATGAAGCAAAACTATTCTCGTTGCATCATTTTATTCAATTTTCTGACTCCCGACTAAAAGGTGATGACGAGGGGCTGACAATGGGAGATGACTGGATTTCCGAGCAAATGTCTTCTCTTTCACCCAAAACCTTTTCTGCATCCCCACCATCTTTCACCGAAGAGCCTTTTATTTGAGCAATCAACAAGCCAATAGTAGTGTCAAACGCCGCCTCAATCTGCCAATTTTTCTTTGCAACCTCCTTATGCAGACGTTTATTTGAAATTTTAAATTTCGCAACCCTTCCTTCCAAGCGCTCAATGTGTAGATTTGACTCGTCACAATGCTGCTCAAGTTGAGATTGACGTGCCATCAGGTTGGTTATTCGCCAATTCAAGTTACAATTTTCATTTTGAAGTGCCAAAATGATGCTGTCCTTTTCTGCCGGATAAGCCATTACCAATGTTGACGGTGAGAATCAAAGTTAAAGAATGCCAGAAATAATGAGTGTGCATCAACTTTTATATTTTTTCAATTTTTTGTTCCAATTTCAACATTTATTTTTTACAAATTTTATTTATACAACTCTTGAATATTCTATTCATCTTTTATTTTCATAACAAATCCATGAGATTTGGTCATAAATCCTACAGCACGTCGAGAGATGCTTTCTCCACATGATTTACAGATTTCTAATTTATAAGAGCATACTAGGCAATTATCAAAACAAAGACATGGCCAGTGTAATACAGTTACTAAATTTTTATTGCATTCTTTGCATAAAATAATTCTACGGTCATCATAATGACAAAGAGGTTTTAAATCCTCATAGGTTTCTATTGACAAACGATTCCAATAACCTAGCAAGGACGACGGCGCAGTTCGAACCATTTCGCCCTGCCAATTTACAAACTCGGCAAGGTTTCCGATGAATTGCAGAATTTTGAATTGACACTGGCAGAAATTCTGGAAATTGAATTCTTCGCAGCGGGAGCGAAGCTAGAGAAACTAATTTTCTCTCCTGTTTCTGGAAAGCAGTGTAGAGCTCCGCAACCTTGTCCGGGAAATTGTGCATTGATTTCGGAGATTCCATAAACACTGTCCTTTTAAAATTCGGAGCTCGAAAGTTTTTTCCCGGAGGGTCGAAACTTAGATGAGTATAAAGGTCACCTCCGTCGGAAATACAAATCTCATAAAATGGGAATTTTTTATTGACGTAATGAATCGTATAAGTCATGTAGTTCATGATTTTGATTCAACTCTTCCCAATGTAAACTTTAAACTGAATCGTAAAGAGTCTTTTCAAGGACCCTTTGTAAGCCACCCGGACTCCCTATCCCTTTTGGAACAACAAATCATGTTTTTCCGTGGGGCTTCGAGTGGGTCACATTCTAATGAAAAGCATAGGGAATTATAAAAGGAAATTACCCTTCCCTCATTATGCTTGAATTTCCCAGGAATAAAATCATTTTTTAGAATTTCGCTCATGGTTCTTCCAACAACCATGCGATTATATACAATGTATAAACAAAAAATACCGCAAACATTTGAAAAGTCACTTTGTAGTTGGCAGTAATTCTGACTAACGATATCTAGATTTGTTCCTGGAATTTTTATATCGTATACACTTAAATTCTCGCCCAAACTATCGAAATATTCCACTTTTTCTCTCGAAAGGAAAATTATCAATAGCCAATGACCTCCTGCATATGCAATCTCCTGGGAATTACATATCGTACATGTTGGGAATTTTTCTATTTTAATTTTTTCAAACTCGTCTTTTGCTAAAACGGCTGTATTGAAAATCGGATACATTGACTGAAAGTAGCGGAGACAAGCTTTCAGCGTATTTGTGTCCATTAGGCCAATCGTACGTTTTTTACACCGTCAATTTCAAGAATGGACTGAGAAAAAAATAGACAGACGAGATTAAGCGGTGCCGTGGGAACTGTCTTAAAGTGAAGCTCCACCTAGTTTAAAATTGAAAACATTTAGCAGATTTCAATTTATGAATTTATAAATTAAAAAACGGACCCTTAATACTCCCTCTACAATTGGATTCAAGTTTCCAACTGACGATGGTATTGGTACCAGATGAAACGTGTAAATGCAAAAACCATTCATAAAGTTGTCCCTATTAATTAAATTGCCAAGGCTTGTATCAGCAACGGCAAGACTCAGTGATCTGAAAGCCTGCAAAAAATTGTTTTCCGCAAAATCAACTTTGACTGACTGGTATTGGATTCCTGGGTTGTCAACTTTCACCTGGATAAAAGTAATGCGGGTTAGGAAAATTAATTTATCATTTCATTTTTCGTGATTCATACCGTAATTAATTCCAACCCATGCGGTTTACAATTAAATGGAGATTTATTGAGTGCCCCAAAATATGCTTCACTGTCCACTAGCATTAAAATGCAGTGAGATGGTAAGCTACCGGCAACCAGTTGATCGGTCAAATGGTAACTGGCCCCAATTGGAACTTGTGATATGCGACAAATCGTGTCTGTTATTGGGTACTTGCAGCTATTTCCTTTTGACAAAAGCAATTGGTGATGACGGACAATGTCAGAATGAATTCCAACCGCGTTGATGTAAAGTGTCATGGCGGCAATTGAAAATTTGTAAGGAACGCCAGTGACGCCAGTTTTTGATGCATCTTTGCACTCCAGTGCAAATTCTGGTAAACTGCGTGTGAGTGAAAGTGTAATTTGGGTACCAGGAATCATATATCTTGGCTGTTGAAAAATTGGTGACTTAATCGGACCAATCATTTCAAATGTGTTGCTTAATTTGCTCATTTCCAGGCGCTTTTTGAACCCTTTATTTTTACTTTCATCATACGTTTCGTAGGTCTCATCCGGATAAGCTAAAACGCTGGTAAGGTAGGAATCAAGTTCTCCGGTGCTTGTGGAAAGCAAAAGTGGAATGATCGATTTATACGGATAATTTGTAGTATCTTTGCTACAGGGTACTCCATTAATTTTTACGTCCACTGTGTTGAACATTGAAAAAAAGAAAAACGACGATGGACAACATTTATCCGTTGTGTTCAATATGCTATTATCTTGGTTTAAAAGTTTCGCCTTGATATGAAGATATGAATTTTGTAAGTTGTAATACTTTTCATGAGATACTGGTACATTAAAAATAATTTGACTGTAGTCCTGTGTGCTAGAAGTTACAGGATCCACGGCAATGAATGTGCTGCTCTGGACAGAAATGTCAGTCGGTTGAATATTGAAAAGGTCAACATTAGTTCTGGACGATGGTTTTGATCCAGGAAAAGGTTTGAGATAATCCATGTTGGAGATTGCTCAACTCCAATTTGCTGTTAATTGTTTCTGATTTCGACACTTTGGCTGCTTCTTCTTTGACTTTGACTTTCCTACTGACCGTTTCTTCATGGTAGTCTTCTTCTTTTTAATACCAGACTTGGTGGTCTTCGGTTTAGCTTTTCGCCTTGCGCCCTTCTTACCTCCACCAGTCTGTGACCGTTTCTTTGGTGTGTAATTTTTTCTCTTTTTCGCCCCTCCCACGCGCTGCTGGAGAGGAATGCCATAAGAATAATTTATTGAATTAATTCCGGGACCTGCTCCCCCTCCCCCTACTTGATTCCCCACAAAAGATTGACGCGTATTGTCGCCAATGGTGTCTTCGCTAGACATGTACCAGTCATCAGCGGGCTTTTCAGATTTTAAAATTGGGAATTCAACAATAGATTCGTCATTTCCTCCACCTGCCTGGATAACTGGATCTGAAGGATCTTTAATTGGATCCAGCTTGCAGATATTGTCGGACGAACAATCCATTTCTCTCATTTTCACGGGGAAAATTTGGGTCTTGTCGCTTGAATGGGAAAATTTTAAATGACCGTCGAGCGCATAGAGCCGAGGCTTTTAATCCTAAAATTAGTCTAAACTTTTGATGTGTAGAGTGACAAATGTTGTACTTTCCCTGACCATTCGGACGAGTTTAAAATTTTCATCGAGTAGTTTTATTTCAATGTTGTTTAAATAGTTTGGATTCACGGGAATGTACCGTCTATCTTTAAATGTAATTTTTTTTGAATCTTGCGGAAAAAAACGTACAACTGGAACCATCGCTCCTTTAATGTGCTGTGGCTGAACTAGGTCACAGTATACCACCAAATAGTCTGAAGATAAGCCAAGATCAATGTTGGGATATGACGGATAAACCTCATTTTGTTTTCGAAACCACGTGTTGCTTGGAATTCCAAAGATTTTCTCCATTAAATCACTCAGGCGCACCATGGTTCCGCCTTTTCCACTATCTTCATATATAAAATTAGTTCCGTCGTAAGTAAATGCTACATCAGATGCCTCAACCGCTTTATTCATTTGCGAAATTAAATCTACGGGAGTTTTTACTTGTGGCTCAGCTACTTGTAAAATTTTTTGACTATCTTTGTAAACACTAAATTCAATGTCTGTCGTAGAGTCGATGAGGTCAAATAGGTATTGAGAGAATGGATTTTCTGCCTGAAATTTTCCATTGGGAAATTCCAATGATTCAAATCCAAGACAACTTTTATATGGTTGACTAATTTTGACTTTTTTGTCCTTTTCATTCTGAGACAAAACAAAATAAGCTTTTCCATCTGCGGTGCCCAAAAGGCTAAAATGTATTGCGACTCTTAGCTTTCCAAGTTCACGATTTAAATGCTCAACAAAAGTTTCGATTCTTCCGGGCAGTTTTTTTAAATTGTATTCGTCAAGAATTCTTGTCAACACAATAATTTCATTATCCTTTTCATGGTGTCCGAAAATGGATTTTTTTCTCTTTTCCTCTGCCGGATCATAAAATATTTCTACGAGGGAACACTCCAATTCACGGTCGTCATTTTCTCGATGAAAGACGTTGGAAATGCTGTTTTTAAAATTATTTGATGCATTTCGAGGAAATAAATCGTGGTTGGAGCTACTACACAAAGTTAAATACGCCGACACTGGTTGTCTAGGATATTTGATCCTTGACATTTCAAAAATTTTAATCGCCCACTTTGGTAAGTTCTGCGGGGTAAAATGATCCTAGCAATATCTATAATTTCATTAAGATTAGACGAGTTGAATAAATTCTTGGAACACTAGTCCCGAGTGGGATTTACGTACCTCACCGTTGGCGTCTTTTAAATGGAAATAGTTACTCGGACGGGATTGTGTGGCTTTATATACCACGAATATTTCATCCGTAAACGATTGTGTCTGCGAGCGCTTCTCGAATAGGACCCTTGTCTTGGAAATTCTTACCCGGTCACCTTCAAGAAACTCCAATGGTTTCGGCTTTTGAGTAATCAATTTCCCGAATAAATTATTGAATACTTCCGGCTCATTCTCTTCATTAACAGAGTCAGGCGCAAAACCCGTCGATTTGTGTTTTGTACGATTATAATTTTCAAATGTTTTCGATAAAATTGTTAAAAAGTTTTTTTCGCCTTTATTATGCATCGTGCGCGCAAGCCTCCTCCTCAAAGTATAGAAAAACCTTTCCACCATGCTACCTATTAATAAACAGCCACTTTAATGAATTATTTAAGATTATAATTGATTATGACTGTTACTCACTTTTCATAGTACTGTGAACCGAAAAAAGTTTAATTTTTCGCTCTTGTAAAAGCTCAGCAACATGTTTATTATAAAATTCTTTTCCTGTAAATCACCATTCATGTTAAGGAGTAAGGGCATAATCAGATATTTTACCTTTGTCGGCGAGAATAAATTTTATTGGATGCTTGATTTTTTTAAGTATGGTCTCCAATCCTCGCGCGACTTCAGGTCCTGATTTGTTTTTTACTAAACTATAACGGGCTTGTCTGGAAAAATTATCAATACTCACCAGTGCAAATCTATAACCCTTTGTATGCTTTGCAAATAAAGTCAAGTCTAACAAATCGATACCAATTTGAAAATTATTAAAAAATACTCGGGTCTTTCTATAAGGATGCTTCAGTCGTACTCTATGAAACAAGGTATACTCGTCGGCCGACTGCAAGGCCTCCTTTACTTCCTTTGCATCACCAAGTTTCTGAGCATGGAGAAAAGTTGGGAATCCCGAAAATGATGCTGGGTTTCGCAAATTTCTATATGCCGCTTTAATTTTTCCTGTAGACGTCATCTCCGTCCTAAACCTTAAATTGAACTAACTGAAAGATTTCTATTGTACTAGGGTTATATTTGATTAACTTATCTGGTCCATTTCTTCTAGTCGTTCAATTTCTTGCATTTTGGCGATGAAATGAGGCTGAGGACGACCGTTTACTAGGTCTAGACTAAACGGTCTAGTCAACAATAAATCGCAAATTCTCCTTACCCTTGAAAGGGCTACATATGCCAATATTGGCCTCATTCTATGATAAAACATTGCGCCGGTGCTATTTGCTTCAGGGATACCCACACAGAGTTTGTCAAACGTTTTTTCCTAATTCAAGAGGATAAACTTTGTTTAAATTTAAAGTTTAATCCCAAATTACTAAATTCGTGCCTGGCATTTATGAATCGTGGAACCGTAAGATAGCTCTAAACAAAATTGGGACCGTTGGAAGCTGTCCCCCGTTGCCGGATCCAATTCCGGTATCTTAACTCTCACAATGGGAATGGAATTTGCAAAAATATCCATTTTTGGTCCAATGTAATTTGCAAAGTTTACCATGACTGCTCTGACCTCTCCATTTTTTCCTTTTATAAACGATGTTATAATTCCTAAAAAAAAATAATTCAAAATTGTGTGTGCAAATTCTGATTAAGCAAAAGTACCTGGGCTATTATTATAAAGCCCTGCTTCACTCCACAAATTACGAGTCAGGATGACTTTTGCATTGACGGCTAATTTAAGTTTAAACCTTTCTTCTGAAGATTCTTTTCCTCTAATCAGACTAGGTAAGGTAACAACTTCAGTGCCAAGTTGATTTAATCGAAACCTAAAAATAATTAACCATAATGCGAAACAAATACTTATTTGGAAGCACCACTGACATGTCATAATCATCCTTGGAAGCCCTATCCGGAAATACAATTTTTGTATGGTCAAATTCGCGAATTTCATCGTCTGTGAGTTTTGAAATCTCTCTGGTATTTAAAAAGTCCACATCCATTTGTGTCATTTCCCCAATTTTAACATTATTCAATAATTTTCTAAACCGTTCTTCTGAATTCAATTGACGCATTGACTGTTTTAGGCATACAGCTTTGTTAAATGTTTCATAAGCTGTTAAGCCAACTAATTCGAGTCCAGTAACTCCCTCTTTTGCACTGTAGAGTGGGATATCGGCAACTGCTGGCAGTTGATTAAAATCACCAAATCCTATTATAGACACATTTCCAAAATGTCTATCGTCACTAAACACTGCAGATAACCTTCGACTGACCACTCCAGCGAGAAATGCCCCAATTAACGATAACTCGTCAATTAAGAGATAGGAAACGCCATTTAAGTTTTTGCGCGCGGTAAAAATATGTGCACTTGGGAGTTTATTTCTAAAAAAATAAGGCATTCCAAGGGTGGAATGGATTGTTGCTCCAGAAACATTTTCTGCGGAGCTGGAAGTAAAAGCCATTATACGGAATTGTTTTTTTTGCTTTGCTAATAATTGTGCGATTGCGAAAAGTAGATGCGATTTTCCACTTCCTGCGGATCCGAATATCAGAAGCCTCAATGGGCTTACTCGGGTGCTTCTATTTACATGATTTTCAACAATATCGTAGGCACGTTTTTGTTGCGAATTTAAACTGGATATATCCACCGACTTTGATTTTTTTTTAAACTTTGTAGTTGCTTTTGCATTAGTAATAAATTTTTCAAGTCCATTTGATTGAATTTGACGGGTCTGTTTTATATTATTCAATTTCATGACAGCAGTAAATTAAACTACAAAAATTGTAGAGGCGAGGGGGAGGACACGTCTACTCGACCGACTCTGGAAGAATGAAAGATAAAATGAAATGAATAAGGTATTTAATAGGAGAATGAAGGATTTAAGCATCTTTGCATCTATTCCTTCGAATTGATGCACAAAGATCCTTCATTTCAGCCAGTGGATTGTCCTGGAGGAGACGAGAGTATAAATTCAACTCAGCTTCTGGAAGATTCTCCCTTTTCTTATATTGTGAAAAGAGGCGATGTCCGTTGCAAAGATTTCGCATGAGACGAAGCATGAAACCTTATGCAAAAAAAATTATATACATTAATTAATTTACAAATATACGTTGGTATATTAGTTTTATAAAATCATACCCTGAGATGACTTTTTAAATGGCATTTGAATGTCCCGATGATTAAATAAAAGTCTGTCATTCAAAACTGTAAAGCCCGCTGGGAGTGAATAGAGATGAGAGGATTGGTTGATTGGAGTTTCATATCTATAATAAAAATTGAAAAGATATTAAATTAAGGTACAGGTGCAACTTTTAGAATATTGAAAGGAAAAATTACCTAAATGTAGTATTCTTAGTGGGGTTGACTGGAATTCCCAAAATCTCCCGAAAAGTGACAGGTGCAGTCGTTGTAGCGCTTGAATGAATCCCGGAATCCACCTGCTCAGGTTTTGCAATGTCCCTAATTTTCATTCAATAAAATAAATTATTCCAGTTATATTTTTAGATAATTTAATATAATTGAATTTTACGCCAAGGGTTCAAATTCCGAATAAGTGCTCTTAAAAGACACCTGGTCACTGACATGTCTATCAAAAAAAGTATTTAATACTCATAATGCGATTCAATACATTTGCTTGATATCCAGCCTATTGTTTCGGCCCATTTACCCTCTTTTATTCCCCGAATTATTCTTTTGTTTTGGTTCAATCGGGAGGAATGAGGAAGAATCCTTCACAGTTGGAGGGTGACTCGTGCCATGAACGACTGGGAACCGGAATCTTTGTTAAAAAATGGAAATATAAATTATAGATCATTGAATAGGAAAAATTTTATTAAACAATAAACTTATACGAATTAATTAATTTGAAAAAAGGATTTTTTACCCGTCTTCCAGAGATGTTCCCCGTGTCGTCCCGTCTTCAATTCTGACAACGGTCTCCGCTCCAGAAAGGTCTTTTATATTGGCAATGACAGGTGCATTCACGGTGTCCGTTCCAGAAAGTTCTTTTATATTGGCATTGACAGCTGCATTCACGGGTTCAATTTGACCAGCAAATTCAGTAGGACTTTGTCTCGCCGTCACAATCTCGGCAACTTGACTTTAAATAAAAATGACAAGTTAAAAAAACGGGTCATTTGATTTGAAATCCAAATTACAAAGTGAAATTTAGTCTCGAATTAAACCTCGTCTTTATTCATTTTGAAATTCAAAAATGAAATTATAAATTACCTGCTTCTCGTAACTTGTATGGGCTTCAAGGTAGTGGGGGCTAAAACTAAAGCCGGAAGATTGTTACAGTCCTCGAGCGTGTAAATGATGCGAGGACGCATAGCTGGAATAATTCGCTGAACGCAAGAATAACCTGACCGATGCCTAAAGTACTGACAGTGAGAACTGAAGCACTGAAAACAATTCCAATATTCTTGACATGCGTCAAGTTTCCCGTGTATCAAAATTAAAATTGAAAAAAGCAAAATGACCTTCATGTCGAAAAAATTTACTTTACTACCCAAAAGCCAAAATGGAAATGAACAAATGATGCCGTCGGGGACCTTAACTGTAATTTAATATTGTTGTTTATGTTAAATGGATTCCATAATTATTTCTTCCAGTCCATCCGAAATCACTCGTCTGTGAGTCATTTGGGACCACAAGCGCTTAATTCTTTCTTTCTTAAAATAAACTCCAAATACAAGAGTCAGCAAAACTGTGAAACAAACAATTCCGGCTCCCTTTCATCTTGCTCATTATTATTAAGAAAATTAAATTCTTACGCAAGATTGAAACTAGAGTCCAGGCAACGTCACATGATGATGATTTTTCAAGTACCGGGTCAAGTCCCTTGCATCCCTCAAAATCTCCTTGGAATACAAAGTTTGGGACCAAGTCACTGAGAACAGTTTCAATTGCAGTACAAAGTCTCGTACCATTTGAAAATATCAGATATTTGCATGGACCGGAAATACAAGTAGAACAAATAAGATCAGCCCCGCATTCTGTAAATTTAACCAAGAATTGGAATTGGGATTTACTCAAAATTATATAAAAAAAAAATACCCATTGCCAACAAAGGACTTGTCTCCTCGTCTTCTTTCGAAACAAATGACATGTGTCATCCTTGTTATCTTAGTTTTCATTCACACCCCACAAGAAGTTCCACACAGGGCGGAATTAAGGCTCCAGATTTACTTGTCAACTCATTACTTCCAGCATCAATCCTCCCTCCACCATTATACTCACAGAAAAGAATCTCATCCCCTTTCTCCACATTCACCGCTCCGCTCCCTACCATTACACCCCCCCCCCTCCTCCCTCGCACCTACCCGCACCCCTCAAATCCACCCTTCCCACTCTCACCCTCCATCCACAACCCTCAAATCCACCCCTTCCACCAACCACCCACCCCCCTCCACTCCCCACCCCGAACCGAACGCAATGGAT
>JAQIYD010000011.1:0-21748 GCA_034699565.1 Anurida granulata
GATTACGTATCCCTGATGGCGGATTGGACTGAGTGTTATTGGCCAAAGCCGCCTACACCAAAGAATATTCCACTGGGTCCGGTCCGTTCGGATGATCGGGCTTTTAGTGTAATTGATATCGAAAGGATCAATGCCATCCATGACTGCAGGGGTGAGCCTAAGCGCCAGATTGCAATCAATGTGCCAACTATTTTATACAATTTTATCATGATATAGGATGTTTTGGTTACCGATTTGTAAAAATTTCGCAATTGGCTCACAATACTGGTCCTGTCCCGGGTGGATACGAACTAGACCGAAAAACATTTTACATCTGCCGCGTTTACCACGAGGGGCACCTCCTCATTGGGAAATCACTTCCAGATGATGATAAGTGTATGGTTGGGTTTGACGGCGGAGAGACAGAGTATAAGGCGGGATTTTCGATTCTGACAAACCCAAGGAGAGATGCCAACCTGGCCTGGGTAACATCCATTGGTCGAGTTCCTCGGAATGCAATCAAGGGTGGAAGGACCAGAGACAGGGAGACGCTTTACATTGGAAGATGCACGCAAAGGCATGGGGACCGGGACACGCTCATTCCAGGATTTTATCTTGAATCGAATCCATCGGAGCTCCGCGTCCCTTTTGGCGGTGGTGTGATAAAATGTAGAAACTTTGAAGTGTTGGTGTGCAATTAAACTCAGTCTGTAAATGTAGGCGTTGAAAAAATAACCCAACTGATTGGACTTTTTTGGTATGTCTTTCCGAAACGTACATGTTACATAAATAACCACAGTGTCTGTCTCAACGTCTGTGGGTAAATCAATGCATCTAAGCAAGGATTGCGATGCTAAACATTTGCCAGCGATGCTAATTCCAGAGATAAAAAGCACCAATGAGAACGTAAGTCATGTTTCAGGCAGAGATAGAAAGCACCAATAAGAACTTAAGTCATGTTTCAGGCGACACTAATATGATAGTTCGGGCTGGTTTATATAAACACTAAGGATTGTATGGTTCACTGGCCGCCCAAATTTTAAAAACCGAATTATTTTAAAAGAACAACATATCAATGACAAAAGACAGCGTAAAACGAATCGTTGTAGTATTGATGAGTTGCCAATTTTCTACTTGGATGACATCAAAGTGACCCACAATTGATACAATACTGAATAAATTTGTGACGTCCATTTACACCAAGAAGCAAATGATTCCATTGTTTTAATTTTTGTCATTTACCATTTCTCTTATGATTTGGGAAGCTTTTGCTATTATTTGTGGAGGAGATGTCCATGTTGATGTTGTGTTTTATTGGACTTTTGAAAACTAGAGACTTTGAGCCCAGCCGAGCTTGATCGTCAAAAGGCTGAGGTCAGGTTTGAGCCTCAAGTACGTTTCCACTGCCCATTGAGTGTGGTGATAACCATTGTAATGGTTTTCTCATGGTACAGTAATATTCTGTGGCCGCTTTCATTACGGTGTATTCGTTGAATCAACTGCGATTGGGAATCTCTTGTTTGTTGCTTCATTAAGAATTAGTATTGCGATTGCGAGCTATTTACAGTCGGAATTTCCCGGAGGAATCACTTGTATCCCATTCTTATAAAACGCAGTGTAAGGTGGATTGTGTACAATTATGAAACGGATTTGTATACAAAATATTGGACATCAATCTCTTCACCGTTCTCCTGTCCAAACGTTTGGACAGAGGGCGGGTGACGAAAAAAAATCGCTGATTGGGAGAGTTGAACCAATACTCATCACTACTGGCTGTACCTATTGTGCTTTTTAATTCTGCGCTCTACCAACTGTGCTAAGTGTGCCTTTTTCAGTTTCTGAGCAGAAAAAGATGTTGATGTTTGAATCTTTCGTAAAATAGCAGATCCATCACAAAGCCAAAACTTTACTTGGCTTGTTTGCAGTTAATTCGGCAATTGCTCACCTAACCCAACCTAGTCTCATGTGTTCGGTTTTCCGCTTGGGTGTTTCCAAATGTAATAGGTTCTTTCTTCGTTCCCTTTATTTATTTACTTCAGTTTTATAAAATAATAATTTAGTAGTTATAATTTGGGAAAGTTCAGTACTCTCATACTTTACTTTAATACTCAAAGGGAAGCAGTATATTTAACAGAAACCCACTTTAGACCCTACAAAAACGAGGAAGGTTAGGTTAGGTTTTTCAGTCCTTGAGTGCTGCTTAGAGATCTTCCGACCAACAGTTCAACACTACCTAGCCGTTGGTCAGCGCTCGCCTTTTTATAAGGGCAAGGCCCCATATCTTAACCTAGGTCAATCCTTCCTACATTGAGGGTACACTAGATTACGTAACTTAATATAACTAACATGTAAGGAGGAGTCCCTTAACTCTTTAAGGTACCATGTAAAAGATCCTTTAATATATACGCAAACAAGTCGTAACATAATTCCCCCCTATGACAATTTATGTCCCCACAAATGAAGCTAATAATTTGTTAACTAACCCAACCTACCTAACCTAACAGAAATTTGTCTGGTTCCTTTTAGTTGTTAAATTTTTGTCAATTTTTTGTTTATTTTTCAAACACATTTCAGAATTAGCCAGAGTATATTCTCTAATTGTCATACGCTTCTTAAAATCTATGGCTGGATTAGTAGCGTCTAAAGTGATCACTTCGATATCATCTTCACTGTCCAAGGAGTCAGAGGAGGTGGGTTCGGAATTGGAACTTTTTGGAAGAGGATGAGGTTGCTAGGGGTATTGGGAATTGGAATCCTCCGATGCAACCCCATCAGAATCAGAATCGTTGGATAAGTCCAGATCTGTAACTGTATCAAGATAAGGGATTTGACTTGGGGGTACGCGGGGGTTAGGTGAGATCGGGGTTTCACTAATAATAGTTCGTGAACCGTTTTATGCAAAACTTTTCGGGCATCAGTAGAAGGGAAGTGTACGGCGTTGGAATTATCAATGTCATGAAAAAAATTCAACTTACCATTCCATTATGCAAAAAGTTTGAGGAGATATACGTATCATTTATATCGCATCGGAATATATTCAAAGCGTCACCATTCATAGTTGCCCTAAACCATGGGTTTTTCATAAGAGTTTGGACCAAAACGCTGGGTTGACCATCAGCGGCCAAGAGTCTCAACAGTTCCAAAAATGATTGCTTTACATGTACCATTTAAATGCCAAAATTGTAATGGGTGGAAACGACATGACCCAAGAAAGATCTTTCGAATTTATCTGGGCCGCAGGATCATGGAGGGTTTATGAGCTGCTTTAATTGAAGTTTCTAATGATGGGCCAACATAATCTCCCGTCATGTTGCTTCCCTCACTAAATCATCTTTTGTAACGTTTTGGGACCAGGACTCTTGCTCTAGTGATACTTGTAAAATCAATGTCAATTTCCAGGGTGTTATTATTTTGGGAAAAAATATTCCTTGGGCGCTACTGCCCAAAGAAAGTCAACATAATTAATTGGGGTGATTTTTGTAAATGTTAATTCTAAGCTTGGGCTAGAAAGTCGATCGTGAGTATAAATGCAAGAAGCGCTGAGCCCTTTTTTTGATCGACAGATTAGGACCTCACCAGGAAGCCAAACTAAGATACCACGTTCAGTGTGACAGTTACCAGATTGGCACTTGAAGTTTAGTTTTGCAGTGGTAATAATTGTATCATCAATATCCGAAATGGATTGAGTCAAAGCTACGAGATAAAAATTCGTAAAAGTTTCCCTATTTCTCCCTAGCCAATAATAGTCATATTTTAATTCCTGTTGAGTCCATGAAAAACTGTCAGAAATCCGTACTAATTTTACCCCCTTAGTTGTAGGGCTTGAATGCGTTCGAACCATGTGCTTACAACTTTCTAAAGAAACGGCAGATTTAGTTTTGTAATATTCTTTTGATTTTTTTCCAAGGTAATGACGGTAAGTTGTTACACTTTCCGTTACTTGAAAGCATTCATACCCGTGAATAGTTGGAGGGAAATATCTGCCGCCCAAAGTGTGATTTCAACTAATTTAGAAGGTGCCCCAGTAGAAACTAAAGGGCAGGTGATAGGAGGTGGAATATTTTCCAAGGAATGCGTGCATTGTAAGCTTTGCAGTAATAAAGAGGCTTTGTTTTAGTATCAAGTTTAGAAAATAATTGATCTAAAGTGGCGTCATTAGCAAAAGTTTGAGAGTAAATGCAAAGAACTAAAATTAAATTTTATGTAATAAATTGCATGTGCATGGTGTTGAAAAGTGTAAAAAGAACCGAAGTGGTTAACAAAAGTACAATTAACCCGTGCTTATTTTAATAATATTAAAATACTGTGGCGGGGAAAGATTTCTGGAATGATGCTCTTGTAAGTTTGTGATATATAGATGTATGCTCTGAAATGAAACAAAAAAAGCAGAAAATTTAAGAATTCCTAGCAATCATTATATAATATTTCATCCAAATTGGCTTTACGCGTACTAATGCGTTTACGTCTATTTTGTATTGGATTAGAGTCAAATTTACGTTTGTTAGGATTCGAATCTTCTTCATCAAAAGAATCAGAATCGTAAGTTAATGTAAACGGTTTCTTGGAAAAACTCCTTGATGTCAAAAGACTGTAAACGGAGTTCTGTCAGAACAATATTGAATGTGATTGTTTGTAAGAGTTTTGTAAAGGAGGGACATCGCTCTAAGGGTTTTTAGACCGACCAAACATTTCCTTCGTGGTTAATTTTTCAAATAAAATTAAACTTCAAGATTCGCTTATTCTGGAAACCTGTGTTTCTGTTGAAGGAAGACTGGGTCAGGAAACTTCTATAAGAAATTTATAAAATCGGTCAATAAATCGAAAAAAACAATAAAATGAAATGCCCGGAAAATTACATGGAAACTGTGCTGCAGTATGCTTAGTGATTTAGGGACATTTCTGAAGTATTCTAACAACCCAAGGGGTTGGAATAAATAGACGTGTACACAAGGTACCCCAGGAATCCTGGAGGAGAGACGAGATACCCGGACATCCAAAAGAAAGGAGTTTCACCAATGGAGCGCCGGGGCATCAACTAATGCCCATCTACGGGGAAATGGGAATGAGGTGGAACTCTTTTGGGTTGACCACGTTACTATTCGAACCATTTTTGCGCCTTTAAATTTTTAAAATCAAGAATCAAAGTCTCCTACCTATGTTTTTGTGTTTTGCAGAAATGGAAAGTGAAAAAAATAAAGATGCATAGATACGCCAATATTTGGCTAAAACCTTACCCCAAATAAAAGAGTTTTGCCCCAAATAGAATTAATGGAATTCCACAAGGTTCAGTTTTATTTGAGCAGTTATTTTCCTTCTAAATATATCATACTAGATTTTAGTATTCCTTTAGGGAATAGCTAAATTATGAACAAGCCCAATCCGTCTTTCGAGCCATAATATCTAACTAAAAACATTCTAACAAATACCCTTTGGCTAGATTGAAAAACGGGAAAATGGAATTAAATGTGAAAAGATGCCGTTTTTCAATCTAGCCAAGGGGTTGATGTTAGAACGCTTTTTGGTTAGATTTTATGGCTCGAAAGACGGATTAGGCTTGTTCATAATGTAGCTATTCCCGAAGGGAATACTAAACTAAGTTTTATCAGTACTTTCATCAGTAATTTTAGTGCTAGTGGACTAAATTTTAGTGTTTGTTGACTTTTAGTTAACGGGTTTTGATTGACTATTTTAAAAATTATAAGTTTGATTTGATGCCCATTTGGTCCCCAAATCTAGTATGGGTGTTGCGTGGGATGACTTTTAGTTAAGCTTGTTTCCTTCGGAAGGATGGAGGGAGGCAGGCAGGGGTGTTCATTTATATAGAGTAGATAATATAGTTAGTATGTTTTAGCAGCAAATTACCCTTGCCACCTGCAAATAAAAGACCACAAGTTGTTTGGTGAAATTCAAAAATTCAAAGAATTTTTTCCAAAAGTGGCAGGAAGTTTACCTTGATTAAAAAAACCTATATTACCACTAAAGTGTATATAGGCGTTCAATTTGGTAATGCTGAGCATCCGATTCATTTTTAGCCGATTTGCGGCAAATTTTAATCGATTTGAGGCTACGCATCTGCCAGAGAAAATTGACGCCTTTCCTATTCAAAACTGAGGCGGACAAATTGAAAGTTTTCAAATTTTCTATTCAAAAAAGAGAACTGGCTTCACTCTAAAAAATATAAAACTTATGAAACCACGTGATCCGAATTTGGAAACTTTGAAGGAAATTTCTTCCTGCCACTTGAGAAAAGGAGATGTTACTATGCAAGTTTATCTTTCCCTTTTATAACCTGTTTATCGACCTTACGTTTAAGCTTAAATTTTGAGGAAAACGGGAGGAGTCGTTTTATTGTTATATTCATTCTTGACTGACTGTCTTGGGGATCGCATGCTGCTGTCGTCAGCCCAATAAAATTTGTGCCACGTCTTATTACTAATTCGTGTGCCGATACTCATCCTTCATTCAACTGCGGGAATCTGAACTTTACATAAATTGCTGATAAGTTAAAGCCTGTCAGTGTCAATTGTCGAGTAGAATTTTGGAGTAATTGAAACAATATAGAAGAATTAATTATCAATGAGTAAAATAACAATATTTACGAGAGCATACCTGAAGGTCCTCTTTTAATCATAAAATTTCCGTTGCTTTATTTGTTGAATTCAAACAGTCACGTGTGCGTCAAATTAATTTGAACTTCATAGTACAATATTACGGGGTGTGATTTAACGCAGTCTAAAAACATCTGAAATCTTCCAAAAAAAGTCTGACTTCCGCTAAACTGACTTCTTGCGAAAATTTGCTAAAAATAATTCCAGTTTTACTGAAAGTCGGCTAAATTTTACAGTAACCATGCGAACCGGTGTCAATCGACAGGGTTCATCGAGTAGGTCAATGATATACCATTTTCACGTCCGGCAAATGTCCCTGTAACTGTGACCGGATGTCAGAGGTCAAAATTCAAAATTTCCACACTTCGTAGTAGAACAAAACATATCATGTGGGGTGTGGATCGACTCGTTTTGATGAGAAAGTGACGAATGTATTACGTGCTCCGGTATACACGACTTGAGTCACTGCTAAAGGGCCAATTTTTGAATTTTCACTCGGCATTATAAGCATCAATAATCACGTTGACCGCAATAAATCGTGCTCTGAGTCTCGTAACAGTTGTAGGATTTTAGGTTTGACTGTAGGATGGGCTAGAACTGCTCGCAGCCTGCCCATCCTCCATTCGAACCAATGAACCTAAAACAAATTACGAGCGAGCGAGCGTAGTCAGTATTTTTGACTCAACAAACCTAACCCTCGCGAGGCAAAGGATACACCACCGGGCTTATACCTGCCAAGGGGTCAGATTTTAATATGCCGCAGTAGATTCGTTTCTTGATTTCGTGACATACTCGATGAGCCATGTCGCATAGGTCACCTCTAACATCAGTCTCGAAAAAATCTGAGGAGCTCCTATACTTGTATGAGACCGTAAAGTGGTTTGCTCCTTGGGATCTAACATAATCCTCTGGCTTTTATCAAATTCTGGAACTCCTTTGTTACTTTGAGCTGTTTGCCATGCGTCCCTCTTGAGGAGGTTGATTTTCTACGTCATTTTTGGAATCAAAGAGGGGGAACGAAAATTACTTTCTTAATTTTCTGCCATTATTTTCATAAATTTATAGTCGTTTCTGATAATTTTGGATCGCAGATTTCAACCTTTTTTGCCGCATTAACATTAATGTGGGGCAGAAAATAGTAATTTCTCGCAAGAATTCAGATTAACGAATCGCACTATTATCAAAATTTTCAATGTGAACTCAAACATTTTGAACATTCTAATGTAGTAAGTTATCAAATGTCTTCTAGTTTAGTAATAATAAGTTTAGTTTATGCGATTGGAGATTGACCGTTTGTGTTGAAATCTTGAACACTTGAACACTCAACCTGATATTCCATTCCAGCGGACTCGAAACTGAATTCTTCTTGGTTCAAATATATGTTCGGTCAAGTCTTGAATATAGAGTCCGGAGTTTGCTGTTGATTCTCGCCCTCGTGATGCTCTAGCGATGCCTACTGAAGAAATCCCAATTTGTGTACCATCATCATACTGCGCTTCCATTTTTATTTTTGAGTTTCGTGGTATATTCGCACGGTTGACTTCAACTTGCCAATCCCCCAGCCCAGTTTTGCACTTTCGTCTTAAATCAAGTGGATCTGGATTCGCTCTATAAGTAGTTGTGAATGGTGTGAGCGGTGTACTATATACAAAATCATCATTTACATAAACACGAACTTGAGCACGACGAGATTCCCAAACTCCCATAATTGTACAGTCGTACATAATTTGAATTGAAATATCACTTATAATAACTTCCCCTTTTTCTTGATCAATTAATACGTTCGTAAAATTTAACTTGGAGTTTTGCATTGAGAGGTCAAGTTCGTCAAAGAATAGATCATACTTATGCCGTAATTCTTCCATGTAGCCAACGAAACAATGCTCGCTGTCGTAATAATTTCCCCAGAGGTATGTAGCCGCAAAAGAATCAGTTAGGCATTGTGCATGTCTTTCTAGATATTCTGGTGTGTAGTCAGATAAACAAGAACTGCTCTTGTAACATGGAATGTAGCTGTCTGAATTACCACGATAACCATTTGAATTGTATGGCCTTGTAATGATCCTGTAGCGGTTTATAGATTCCTTCCCGTCATAATCATTGTTGGATATTGAATGTATTCTGGTTTTGATAGAAAACTGTAAAAAGAAAACCAAATTATATTTAGTTAGAAGACAAATAATGTTGTACGGTGACCTAGTGTATGAGATTATTAAATTTGGCGCGCAACAATCCATCTTTAATTATCGTTAAATACGCAACATGCAGCAAAAGTTAATTAACCTTCGGCGGCACTGCTTGCTAAATGTCGGTCGTGTTTCAAAACGCCACGCCACACAAAACAAAACGATAGACCACACCGAGTAACTTTTTTGACATTGCGGAAAAAACTGCAGAATTAGATTTACTATTTTATTTCAATTTCTGAAAATGTTTTATTTGAAAAAATTCCAAGGAGGGGGGGGGGAGTGTAAAACCCAAAATTTTGCATGTTAAATCCCGTATGGATTTCTGGGTTTTGATATTTAAGCCAAAATTGAGCTGCCTATTTCTCCATGATGTTAACGTGAAACAATTCAATTTTGGGTTCTCTCATGTTAACAGCATGGGTGAACCTAAAAATGTATTTTCACATATTAACAGCATGGGAGAACTTAAAAATGTATTTTCCCATGTAAACAGCATGGGTGAACCTAAAAATGTATTTTTACATGTCACCAGCCTGGGAGAACTTAAAAATGTATCTTCCCATGTTAACAGCATGGGTGAACCTAAAAATGTATTTTTCCATGTTAACAGCCTGGGAGAACATAAAAATGTATTTTCCCATGTTAACAGCATGGGTGAACCTAAAAATGTATTTTCACATGTGAACAGCATGGGTGAACCTAAAAATGTATTTTTAAATGTCAGCAGCGTGGGAGAACCTAAAAATGCGTTTTTCCGTGAAAACAACGTGGGAGAACTCAAAAATGTATTTTCACATGTTAATAACATGGAAAACCCAAAAACGAATTTTTTCACGTTGACATCATGGAGAAATACTCAGCGCAATTTTCGCTTACATTTTAAAATCCAGAAATCCTTATGGGATTTAACATGTAAAACCTTTTTACAGCTCCCCCCCCCTAACTTTGGAATCTTTTCGAAAGCCAAAATTTTAAATAATTAAAATAAAATAGTAAATCTCATTTTGCAGTTTTTTCCGAAATGTCGAAAAGGTTTCTCGGTGTGGTCTATCGAATTGCATAAGTGTCGTCTTGATACACGACCGACATAAAAATACTCCCTTTGTGAGTCATGAATCATAAATCTGATTCCAAGGAGTCATAAGGTTCTAAGTGAAAAATTGTTTAGCATCAAAAAATAACTTTATAGTGAATAAATAGAGCATTGTAAGGTGTATAAAAAAACCTTCCCAACTCTTAGAATTTTAACATTGTATATTCCTCTTTTATGTCTGATGATAGGGCGCACATAAAAATCTAACCTAAAAATTAAAATTTCAAGAAAAAAAAATAAAAAATTTGAAAAATAATCGAAATTTTGAAAAGAAATCAAAATTTTGAAAAAAAATTCAAACGTATGAAACACATCAACATTTCAAAACCACATCAACATTTCAAAAACAAATTTTTTTTTAAATTATCACAGTTTAAAAAAAAATTCGAAAGAAAAGTGAAAATTATTAAAAATTTGAGCGCGTATGAACACAACCTCAATGAAAAATATACATTTGGTACCAAAATGAAGCGCCGGAGCGATTTTCTGAAAATCGGGTGGTTGCACCCCTTGAGGTTCCCTTGTTAGTTAAAAATATCGAATTTGAATACTGTGACATTTGATTCAGAGAAAACTGAAACTGATTTTAGCTCTCAGAGTTTGACAAGACGCACAAATATGTTGGAGATGGGCACAATATAAGGTCATTGGGAGAGTATTAGCGGCAGTAGCCAACTGTCGCCACGGCGACATTTTTTTTTAAATTTTGATTTTTGAAAAGTTCGTAAGAGTCAGAAAACCCTTTGAAACTAGATTTTTTACACGCATTTCGCCATAAGGATTCTGTAAACTTCATTTGGATGAGGAGCCTGATGAGTCATATGCTAGCTCATTATAAATGTTAATTATTATGTTGTCACGTTTCACTTATGATTTAAATCATCTTATGTCGAGTAAATTTTCAAAATTTCAAAATTTTAGCTTGTTGGTGGCAATTTCTTGACAATTTTGAAATACACTTTTGTTGATTTTCAGAATAAAAATTCGGCAAAAAGTCAAAATTTCGGCAAAAAAATCAAGATTTCAAAATTTTGGAAAACTAATAAAATTTGAAATCTTAATTTTTTCACAAAAATTTTTCTTTTTTTTCAATAATGTTTCCCATTTTCGAAATGTAAACTCGCGTCAAAATTTCGAAATTTTGACTTTTTGTCGAAATTTTTATTTAGCATATGACTCACCAGTCTCCTCATCCAAATGAAGTTTACAGAATCCTTATGGCGAAATGCGTGTAAAAAATATAGTTATAAGGGGGGCCTTGGTAACTTTTCAAAAAATCAAAATTTAAAAAAAATGTCGCCATGGCGACAGCTGGCTACTGCCGCTAATACTCTTCCAAAGACCTATATTCTGTCTCTCTGCAACTTCTATGTCCGTCATTGTGATCCGCGTGTCCGCTATTCGTTCGATTTGTAGTATATATGTTATCAAAATTAATTATTTACATTCCTAAATTTTTTCACGAGCTTGATCAAATCTTCCCATAAAAGTTCCGAATCTTCTGTCAGTGACGGTTTGATTTGTATAGCCAGTGGTATGTAGATTTCAAAAACTCGGATTAAAAGAATTAACGTTGGAGTTGAATGGAGTGGATATTTTGAAAGTACAGACCCCTCGTCAAAATAATATTCAAGTAAATGATGTAGAGAATTGAAACCGGCGGACACTTCAGATATTTTATCCGCTTCAGAGGACAAAGGTGATGAAAGTCTTTCCAGATTAGATTTGATAACTCTGAGGGATGAAGAAATATCTGACATTTTTTGAGTAAAAACACTTCGGTCGGCAATGTCAACAACCTTTTGCCAAAATTCTAAATCATGTGGATTTTCTGGTGGAGTTTCAAAACTTCGAACAAAATTTATTGCGTTTGCCAAAAAATTAGTTACAGCACCAATGTAAGGAAGACTTGAAGCCAAGTACAGCCCTGCAACAATTCGGTTGAGAATATCAACTTTAGCTTTTTCAAGATTACTCAAGTCGTCTTGAACAATTTTGTTAGAATCCATGTTCCCAAAAATGGTCGAACTGATTTCACTGTTCTGAAAATAAGATCGTGGTATGTTGGTCTTTCTGTGACAAGGACTTCCAAATTCGAAATAGAGGATCGCAAGAAAAAAAATTTGGAAAACTTTATGCAATCCCATTTTTCTGCCTTCGTAAGCTGAACATGTACTCTGGTTTAATACGTCCAAAATATAAATAAACTGCAGTGAACTAAAGAAAATTAACTCGAGAATTTATCAAGCAAGGCAAAAGATTTTAGTGGCGGCTGCTGCTGGTTTTAGATGGCCACTTTCATCATTTAAATCATTATAAGCAGACAGTTTCTAGAGAAAAATGATAAGACTAACCTTGATTCTTAATATGTAATCTCTGCCACCCGTTGAGAGGATGGATAATTTTGTTTCATAAACATTTGCTCAAGAAGACGCAAATTAAAGAAAAAATTTGAACTTTCGCAATTGTATGCAAACCTCTTAACAAAAAATTCTTTGGAGGAAATATCACTGACTTAAGTTAGTTCGTATCAGCTTTGGCTTTGGAACTCATTTGAGAAATCACACATAATATTAAAAGTGTGTTCTATTACCAAAAAATTTAGGTGACATTGACATTTGCAAAATTGACAATTAGACAATTTGACAATATAGAAAGTACAGTGTAAAAATAACTATTTATTAATATATTAAATCCAACATTGCTAGTATAAATTGATTAATAACCGATCAGCTCTCCTTGTAAGTGCTTCATAATGTTTTTCAAAAATGTTAAATGTTGAATGAAATCTTTCTCAAGTTGAATATGGCGCGTTTATCTCTAGAGGGAGCGAAATTTTAAAGTTTTGTTCACAAGTTTCGAGCTTTTTCAAAAATACTCAAAAGTTTAATGTTTGTTTCAGTTTCACCACAGAGTTTTCGAAGAAAACTATTCCAAGAACTCACACCAGTCACTCCTTGATAGAATCATGGTTAATTAGCCATCTGTCCGACGATACAATTAACTTTACCTTCAGAGAAGTCTTCCCAGGATTTATTGAACCCAATGGCATAGAGGTGGAGGTGGAGGTAGTGGTGGTGGGGAAATTTGGGCAGGAGGAGGATCAAAAATGAACCCGGGATTCGGGAAATATGATCTTATCCTCCTGATCATAAAGGGCCTCATTATTAGTAAAGAGTTGAGACGAAGGACAAAGACAGGGTTCCTTCCCCCCATTGTTAAATTAACTCCGCGTGAAATGAGACCAAACACAAAGATTTTGCCATTGCGATGGTGTCAAGTTGAAGGACATAAGCTCACTGGCCTGATTCACTGATAACTTGTCCCCTAACGAGTCGTAAAGGACGACGATGCCGCTCATCCGACTTCAGTCATGTAATTCCACTACTTTAGAACTCTTGCCCCGTTTTGTTAGCTCTGCCGCAAGGTCGTTCTTCTCTGCAATTTTAGAATGTATGTTTCGAAAGCTTATCTCAAGACTAGACTTCGTCACCTCATCCCCTGCGACAATGTGACATTCAAGCGTAACAATAAAATTCGCTTTGGAGGTACATTTAACTAACTTTGTTGAATTTTCATAAAATAAAATCTAAAATTATTGAAACTTGAATAATTTTAGTTGACTCCGAAAGGCATGACTTTTTTCTTTTTAAGATTTTGTAAGATATTATTTATTGAGATAACGCCAGGGATCCTAAATAACATATTTAATATTTTATTTATGTTTTACATAATGTTGCTGAAACTAATAAATTATGCAACTAATTAAACTTTTATGAAACGAACTATATAATATATTAGAGAATATTAGAAGCCAGTGGATGCCATAGGCATAACGATTTGGAATAGATCACGAACTTCGTGCCTCACGTCAGCCAAAGCATGACAAACGAGATAAAGTTTAATATTGCATCATCTCTGTTATGCTTAAAAATTTTTACGAGGATAAGTTAAAAATAGTTAATTGCTATTTGTTCAAAAAATTCTTCATTGTTAACTACGATCTATGTTTGACGTAATTTTGTGTTATTTTAAATAATAATTTCAATAAGAACTAATACAAATAGTAATTTGTACTTTAGCCCACTCCCGCCCCCTCCTCTTAAAATTTTTCATCGATTCTAATCAATTTCATTTGAGGCACTCGTACAGTTCCAATTTCCTTTAAATTGAGGGTACTGTGTGACGCAAAAGATGGAAGGCACTCTGAGCCTCCAAGAATGGAACAAAGGACGACAAAGTTGATGATTCGGTGGCCCTTTATTTAATAAATGGTCACCGAAAAGAGTCAATCACAAAACCGAATACATGGGGGAGTCCGAAATGACTAATAAACTACTAATTTTAAATAAACTAAAAGTCGGAGACTTGAGATTTGGAATGGTATGAGTGACGGCGGTTCCCTGTTGCTTCTTTTTGTCGGCGGCGGAATCTGCGGAGGAGCTCCTTTTTCCTCATCTACTTCTTCTTCCTCTTCTTCCTCGTGGGGCGTCTCTCTCTGAGGGGACGAAGGGAGAATGAGCGGAGATGGGGAAAGGGGACTCTAATTTTGAGTCGGTCGGGGAAACTTAGGGAAAGTGGGAAAGCGAAGACGTTTTGGCCTTTCCGACAGAGGGAGGACGCAATATAACGTCACAACTGTCAATACATTTTCGAGTTTTTTGATGTCGGATCAAGACAGCCTGGGTGGAAAAGGATGCCCTTTTACAATTTCCACAACTCCATGATTTTTCGTTGGTATGCATTAGAAGGTGTTTCAGGAGAATTGAGTTAGTTTGACAACTTGTGGTACAGATTTGGCATTGGAATGGTTTTGGTTTCCTTTCTCCCGTGCAGGTAAAGTCTTGATGAACTTTAAGATTTCCTTTGTTTGTAAAAACCTTACCGCACGTCTCACAACGGAAATGATCTCCCTCGTGGAGTTTGAGGTGTGCGTTCAAATTCGAACCAGAATTGAAAGTCTTGTTACATATTTTACACACGTGGTATTTTTCTCGAGTATGGAGTAAAATGTGAGATTTTAGTGATGTGCTCCGCTTAAAAGTGGCGAGGCACAAGGTGCACGCGAACGGGCGCTCCCCACGGTGCCTTTCCCTCACGTGACTACTCAACGAAGACTTAGTTTTTGCAACATAATCACACTCTTCACATTTGTGCTTTCTTGCTCCGTGACTCTCTTGATGAGTTCGCATATTACTTGCTTGTGCAAATGTGCGCGGACATTCCGGACACATGAATGGCTTCTCCAGTGTGTGTATTCGGATGTGGCGGGCCAGTTGAATTTGATCAGTCGCAGCATACTTGCAAAATGTGCACATAAATTCACTCTCACTCGTGTGCTGAATGATGTGGTTTCTCAAGGCTCTGTTGCTGCTGAATTCCTTCTGGCAGTGCGGGCATTCTGGAAGGCCTCCCTCTGTATGCCGAATTTTAATGTGGGTGCGGAGTCTTCCGTTCATTTTGAATTTCGCTGGACAGTGAGGACATGGGAATGCAGCCTCTCCTGTGTGCATGTGTAGTACATGGGATTTTAAAATTGTTTTTAGTTTGAATGTCTTTGGGCAGATGGAGCAGCTGAATGCCCTCTCATCTGAGTGGGCAGTCGAAATATGAACTTTTAATTGGAAAGCAGTACTGTATCCACTTCCACAATGTGAGCAAACGTTGGTTTTTAGTGCATATTTGGCAGCAGATTTAGCAAGGCCCTCCTCTGTGTGACGACTCCTGAAATGCTGGTTGAGTTTTGATTTCGTAAAATATGCTCGGGTGCAGTCAGGGTTTGGACACTTGAACTGCTTGGAATTCCCGTGCTCTTTCGTGTGGGCAAGGAGTGCTGATTTTGTTTTGTAAGAGACTTGACAGGTGGAGCATTGAAATGGCCTCTCGTCGGAGTGAACTGTAGCGTGACATTTATAGGCGTATGTTGTTTTGGATACTTTACCACAAATTAAACATGTTCGGGTTTTCTTTGCTCCTTTGGATGCTGAGAGAGTCGCCATAGTTGTCACGTTTTAACTGCAATTATTAAGAGAAAAACATCATTAATCAGCTAAAGAATTATTTGTATCCTATTTATGAAGAAACGGAAGCAATTTATTTTGTGCAAAATAAAAAAAAATATTTGACCCTGAGCCTGTGGATAAAACTTTGGCACTCCGCGAAAAATCCTTATACAGGTTCAAATAATTTATTAGAAAATTTAATTACAAATTTGTAGAGGTCATTTGAGCAATTTCTTCCAAACTTTTAAAATACTAAAATTCCATAAGAGATGAAAAATAAAGAAACATAAACATTAATATGTCAAAAAAACAATTGAGGCGAGGTGACATAAAATAATAAAAAGTCTAAACTAAATTTCGGAGCGGAATTTTTATGTAAAAATCATTTTTCCCCAAAAAAAAATTTTCCCCAATTTACAGTAAGCATTTAATTAGTTTGGAACTTCCAGCAGTATTCCAAATTGGTTTCAAGCAATTCGAGTGAACTTATTTGATGTAAAATAAATACGAACGTACTCTGGAGTAGGAGCGTGAAATTCTGATACCCTGCAAAAAATGAATATTGCGATGTTATTTTGAAAGTGTTCTTATAAGTTCTTTTTTGAATTTTTCCTCTTTATTTCTAAATAATTTTTGAACAATGAAAAGCTCTTTCTTTTTCCCACTGCTCGGGTACGAATTGAGAAAATCAAGTTTAGTTACAAATTATTTACTCTTACAAATTCAAACGTGGGAAATTCAATCCATTGCCTGAATCAAAATTGTTTTGCACCGTCTCCGGAAATTTCTCGAAACCTGTCAGAATTCAGTAAAAATTATGGGTACACTTCGTTATGCTGGTTATCCTTAACTAAATTCCAATGAGCAACAAATTGTGTTTGACGAGGTTTTTATGAGATGAGATAACAAAACGTTCGTGTCCGAAAAATATGTTGATAAGTTTACGTTATAAATATTTAACTCTACTTTTTTTTGTTTTTAAATTAGAATGCTTGGGTTTGATTTAACCCCTTATTAGGATAATCAAACCCATCCCTTCTACCTTAAAGTCTTAAAAAATACTTGTCCTATAACCTGAAGTTAATTAATAGTAAGGGGTTGAAGCAACGTGCCAAATCTGTTCATATTTTTATGCTCACCTCCTTTTTCAATAAAATCGAATTCCTTTTCACCAAAAATCAGCAACACGTGAGGTGATTTTCATTAGCAGTTTTGGGGTAGAAGTGAAGAATAAAGAAACAACCACTACTAAACTCGTCAAGGTTGAAAAATAAAGTAAAAACCGATGCATCTGAGATTCCAAAATAGGAGCGTTTTAAAACTAAACCCACAGTATCATCCCTTTCTCTTCACTTGAGGCTTTTCTTGAACTCAGGCGTGAATTCTCTATTTCTGAAAAGAGCAACACAACTTCTTTGGAATCATCCTTTCGTTTTAGCCTTGAATTCCTCAAGGGCTACCGCAAGGGTAACCTGAATATAGGAAGAAAATAAGCGGCATGTGACTAAAAGGACTTTTCTGCAAGAGTAGACCATAAATTTGAAACTCTTATGGGCAACAAAGTTTAGGAGAAATGTTAGGGGGGAAATTGTTAACATTGGACTCTTTCTGAAGGGTGAAGTTAAAGTTTTCCCACAAAAAATGCATTACAAAAAAATGTTCTTCAATCGTTAGCTAAACTAACTTAACGACTTGACTTTACAAAACTGGAGATGCTAAGCATTATTTTTAAAGGTACTTCATAATTGAAGCTCAGAAAATGAGCATAGCATTAAAAAAAATGTGCTTCATAGAGGACTCAAACTGGTGGCCCATGTAGTCATATTTGTATTGCCCCAAAATTTGTTGCCCATGCAAGTTTTTGTGGCAGTGTTACAGTGTTGATTTTTTTAATAAACAGTTTTTTGACATTTTGAAAACAGTGCAATACCATTGGCATCTTATGTTGCAAAGTCCACGTTGAACAGAGAATTACTAGTAACATATACATTGAATAATTTATTCTAGGCTAACCTGAATGAAAAATACTGGTCACATAGGATAAAATAAAAATATTTCAACATCTTAATTTAAAAACATTTCGTCGTAAACTCGCCCTTACATTCCGGGTTGGAAATATATAAAATTTGAGTTAAGTTTTATTAATTGTCTTCCTCGTCATTGAGCGCACAACACATCCTTCGTCATTTGCACCTCCATTCCCAGTTTCCTTTCTCTCAACTTTCAAAGCAATATTTTTCGTCGATTCGGATTACCGTAAATCTTCCCATTAAAAGCCGGGTCTCCTATAGAAGCCAGGGGCAATTTCGCAAAGTTTAATTAGAAGCCGGTCTCTAATATTAGCCGGGGGGCATTTATTGGAAAACCCGAAAGCTAAACCAATGACGTAGCTCTTCCTTGCTTCTTGTCACCAGATTCAAATCCGGAAGTGTCAGCTGCATTCTTTTTTTGTAGCCAGAAATTTATTTTCATTTGCAAATTGTCAGCGAAACAAATTCAGGTCAACGGAGACGCTCCTCTTAAAAGTCGCGTGTCATTCGACCTCGGCTTTATGTTAAAAGTTATCAAATTTGCAAAAGACAAATCCTGGGAGGCCGCAGCCAAGCAATTTTCGGTCGATACTAAGTTAAAGCGCTTAGGCGGTGGTGGTGGAGGTCGGAAAAAAATTCAAACCCGAACTTGACAACATTTTGTTTAATTGGATCATGACCCGGAGAATGAACTCTTAGCGCGTGTTACGACGTTCCATATTGATGAGACCAGCTTGGTGGTTTGACTTGTTGAGTAATTCTACAGTCGCTCCCACTGGAGCTTAGTAGTGATCAGTTAAATTCTTAATTTAAAATAAAAAATGCTCTAAAACAATACAAACCGATCTCTAATAGTAGCCAGGTCTCCATTAGAAGCCGGGTCTAAAACTCTTAGATTTAAATACAAGCCTGGGCTTCGATTGGAAGATTTACGGTAACTTCATTTGAGGCACTCGCGTAGTTCCAATTTTCTTCAAAAATACAGCACCTTCCTTACATTTACGACTTTTTTGATGTCGGATCAATACAGCCTGCGTAGAAAAGGATGCACTCCGACAGTTTTCACAATTCCAAGATTTTTCGTTTGTATGTGTCACAAGATGTCTCTGGAGGAGTTATTTATTGATACAAGTTGTGGTACAGAACAGACATTCAAATGGCTTCGGTTTTCTTTCCACCAAGGGGCAGTGATACAACTGAAGAATTTTAAGAGTTGATTTGGCGCTGTGTGTTTGGCCACATGTGCCACAGCTAAAACGCCTACGCCTACCTTCATGTCCTTTGAGATGACTGTTCAAATTCGTACCAGAATTGAAAGTCTTGTTACATATTTTACACACGTGGTATTTTTCTTGAGGATGGAGTAAAATGTGAGATTTTAGTGATGTGCTCCGCTTGAAAGTGGCAAGGCAAAAGGTGTATGCGAACGGGCGTTCGCCACGGTGCCTCTCCCTCACGTGGCTACGCAACGTACGCTTAGTTTCTTAGCTTAGATAATCACACTCTTCACATTTGTGTTTTCTTGCTCCGTGGCTCCCTTGATGACTATAAAAATTATTAGGGTGTGCAAAAGTAAGTGGACATTCTGGACACTTGAATGGTTTCTCCAGCGTATGTATTCGGATGTGGTGGTCCAGTTGAATTTGATCGCGAGCAGCATATTTGCAAAATGTCCAAATACATTTACTTTCACCTGTGTGCCGAATGATGTGCTTCCTCAACGTTGTGTTTGTGCTGAATTTCTTCCGGCAGTACTGGCATTCTGGAATTCCTCCTTCTGTATGCCGAGTTTTAATGTGGTAGCGGAGTTTTTGTTCAATTTGAATTTAGCTGGACAGTGAGGACAGCAGATTGTGGCCCCGCCTGTGTGCATCTCAACTACGTGGGATCTCAAAATTTGTTTTAGTTCGTGTTTAAAAAATACAGAGTATAATTCCGTATTATTTGTATTTAATACGGTTTTCTTTGTGGCGAAAAATACGAACGTATTTTTTGTATTTTTTGAATTCAACATTTGGGCGTTTTCCTCCACGAGATTTGCAAAGAATAGTGCTGTTTTGTTCAGGCACACTTACAGGGTGCGTTTTTATTTGATTTGAAAAAGTGGCAATGGAAATTTAATAAAATTACCGAAGTCGTAGCGTCTGCGCAAAATTCCAGAATCTTTTGAATTTAACAAGGCGTGTCTACTCCTTGTGAGGCTATGAAAAAAAATGCAGCACTTCGCCAACAAGCATTTGCCGACGCGAATAATTTAATAGAAAAATTAAAATGATCTTGTTCTTTCAAACATTTGAAAGACTTAAATTCCGAAAGAGACGAACAAAAATTAGAAGAGAGATGACATAACCTATTTAAAATTCTGAATTAAATTTTAATGTAGAATTATGGTATAAAAATTATGAATTTTCGAGAATTTGCACGTTGTATTTATATCTTGGACGAGGAATTTAAATAGGATACTCCCAGCCATTGCGGGTTTATTTGACCAAACACGGTCAGCGAAACGCATTTTCACCAGTTTTCAAAAAGGGGCGATCTCCTTCAAATGAGATTCGAGTATTTTGAGTCAAGTTTATGGTCAAAGAATATAAATCCAAATTCGGGGCGGGGAGTGAGAATTCTGCCCGGACAAAACTGAACAAAGCTGGAAATTTTGAAAAATGGCATTTCTTATGTAACCAACCAATCTATCATTTTGTTTTCAAAGTTCTTTTCCTCTTCTAATTATTTTTGAATAAAATTTCCGCTCCAGATATTTTCTTACTGCTTACAGAATGATTAAGAATTGAAAAAATCAAGTTCAGCTACCACTTAGAAAATTATAATTAAAAACTTGAACCGAGGGGGTAAACTTAATCCCCTTGCCTGTCAAATTTTTGGGGCATTGTACACAAAACTCATCAGAATCTAGGAAAAGTAATTGTTACTTTGGTACATGAAAGTCGTCAAAAGTTGCTTTCCGTTCTGTTTGATAAAGTTTTTGTAAAATGACAATAAAAAATTCTTATTTTGCGAAGGTTATAAGGCATATTGGCAAACAAATAATTCCTTATGTGAGAAATCCGAAACCGAATCAGGTTACCACTGGGACGGGCACGACCGTGGTCCAAAGTCCGGCGAGTAGTACTTCCGTCTCCACCCCCTCCACACCGGATGTGGCTCAAATCCAAGTCCAAGTGGTGGTGGCGGTGGGAATACGACTCTCGTGAGTGCCCTCAAGCGACACAGTTCCACATCAACCCCAAACTCAACAATCAAAAACGTGTCCAAATCCAAGAGATTTCAGTATAACACATTTTAAACTTTGGTCCAGATTCCCCCTCAACTTGTTCAACATTTCCCAGCCCTAATTTTTTGGTTTTTTGATGTGGTTAAGTCCATTGGAAACCTACATCTTCAGATGTAATCAAAATCTTACAAGTTTTCAATCAAAATTTTGTTCAAACGGAAGATTGGCGAGTCACCAAAGTTGACCTCTTTTGGGTTAATTTCCATAATAAAAGATTTGAAATCTTAGTGAAAGCGAGTGAAAGGGAGTGAAAGCCAAAGAGCGTTTTGAGGATTTTGTTGTTGGACAGAGGCGGGAAAATATTAACCGGGCTCACCAAAATAGTGAAACTACCTCACCAAATTAGTGAAACTGCCTCACCATCGGGTTTGGTGAGGTTAGGTTCAGTATCTGGTGAGGTAGTTTCACTATTTTGGTGAGCCCAGTTAATTGGGACCCGACAGAGGCACAGACCCAGGCCTTTTTTACGGAACTTCCGTTGGGTTTTTATGACGTTTGACTCAGCATCCTCCTCCTGGACTTTCACTCTGCGGGATTTTCAAACCGGGAAATTGA
>JAQIYD010000012.1:0-19949 GCA_034699565.1 Anurida granulata
ATTTTTTTAGAATTAAGAGTCCCCCAAAATTTAGGAATTAAAATACACTAAATTACCAGTCCAAGCTTATATGGCAGTACGGATGCAACTCCGTCTTCATAATGCCAACCTCACAAATCCTCGTTTCAAATTAACATGTTAAAGCTAAAAAGGAAAAATTGAAAAATTTGTTGGCATTTCAACAGTTGACGACGATTATTTACTTTGGGCTATATGTGATGCTCGGTGAAATTTGCGCGTCCGTGGTTCCTATGTAATTAGAAGAATTGGGATCTAAGTAAAACGAGGGATAAAAGGTAAGAGTGACGCTTATACCAGCGGACTACGTAGCTGTCTCCTGCCTCTGACACCAATCTTCCTCTATTACTATCATGTATGACATACAAGGACATCTCAATTCTTGATTAATCAAATGTTTCGCGCTATAAATGAGCCGAAATGACCTAATTTACTGAAAACTTCTCGAAGAGATTCATAATTACAACAACATTACCTGCGAGTTTGATGTCATAGTCCATGTAAAGGTTAGTCAACCGTACAATCCTGTCGGCGAACATCAAACCATTGCTGTGAACACATGATGTCAAAGCAAACCAAAAAAATATTGTAGAATGGAAAATGAACTGTAATGGGGTATCATGATGAGAAAATACTAGCCGGAACCCCGATATGAGCGTGTTCAGAATTCTCAACGCGGATGCAAAATAATATCCACTACCTTTGAAGGTACCCTCCTTGAACATGACCATTTTAGCGTCGTGTTTGTTCCAGTGAAATGGTACTAGATTTAAATAGAAGCCTACATTTGTCAAGTAGTAAAGAATTTCTTTTGTACGTTTAGACAACATTTTGGGAGAAATTCTAGCGAGGAATGAACGCACCTAGAATATCTATTCTTGCCAACATCATTGAAACCTGATCCAAGATCATTTCTCATTCAAAATTAAGTTTAATTAAGTTCTTATGGATCCAAAAACGGCCGCTTAAGTTTTAATTACCAGGAATAAGATTCAGATAGTTCCCTTTCTTATATCCATATTTTAGCGGTTAGTTTTGCGTTTTGTTTTGTTTTGTCAGTTTATAGGAGTAGATTAGATTCAATTAAAAGTTAAGCCGACTTTAAGCTTTGAGAGTGTTGCCTTAATGAAGAAAGAACGGAGTTGGAGCAAAAATTATTTAACACAATTTTCATTTCACGTGCTCTAGTATTAAAAGGCCTTTCCACGTATTGTTAATTCCAAAACCATTAGTTGTCGTAGCGTTTTTCTAATCTAACCTGACAAAGTCGACCTAATCCAAACTTATGCCGGTATGGACAGCTATGATAGGACACAATGCTCACGAAAGTAATATGCTGAAAACTATTCACTTTATGAACTAATGGTTTTTGTAACTTTAGATGTGCTTCGGTGTTAAGGTGGCGACATCGTCAAATTTATTTTCTAGAACTTTCAAAAGCTGGTAATTGCCATAAACTATTACCGTAAATTTTTGAACAACTCCCTTAGGAGTTATTCATTTTGCCACCTCGAAGACCCGGGAGTTAATCAAAACCGGGAGTTAATTTTTACATTGTCCAAATTTATTCAAATTATTTGAAAACTGACAACAAAAGGGAAATTAATGTGTTCAAATTAATTTAACGTTTATACCTGGCTACAATTTAATTAAAGATAAACATCTTCAGATCCATCCGGCGTGATGGTAAATGCTAACTAAAATGCTAACAACTAACGTTGATTAGACTTAGATTATATATATATATATATATATATATATAATTTCGCTTTTGCGGCAATTTTCATTAAATCGTAATCAAATTGCAATTGCCCATGTTGCGCATTTTCAGTCCGTCCAAATTCATATTCACCAGTCCAATTTCTAGGTGTAAACCTATTCACCAGGTCCAACATGCATCCCATGCGTCTTGGAAATCGACTGGAAAACTTGCATCATTCATTTTCGTTCGAACACTCACACCTTCCGGCACAATTTTCCGAAAGTAAAATAGTCTAAAAACGCTGATAAAATGATATTGACCATGCTTGAACTTGAGATTTCGTAATGAGTAGAATATCAGTCTTATAACTAGAACAACTACTGGCACAAATCCCACTTATCATTCCTGAAAGTAAAGAATGGAAGGATTATATTACATTAGGAAATGAAACTAATATCGATTTTGGTTCAAAGGACTCTGCAGCTAATTTGCTGTTGACATTATAAGGAGAAAATGTCTAGATTCTCACTCTTCCTCTTTTTCCTCCTCTTCCTCTTACTTTTCCTTTGAAAAAAATGTATCATTTTTTGTATTATGTTGCGCCGATTCTTTCTTAAAGTTTTTAAATTTTTAAAATTTGTTTACCTGGTTTCAGACGAGTGATAAGGTATTCATTTTGTCGTTTAAATTGATCAATAGATCCCGAGGAGACTAATTTGTTTACCAAAGCTTTCTCAAAAATGTCACACCTCGAACATGAATGGTAACAATACTAACGACAAATACGTAGCTGTCTCTACAGTGATTACATATAGGAAGAGAAAAATATTGGTGCTGCGTCACAGAAAGCAGAACTTTCGGCGTTGTATTTAAACAACCTGAAAAAAATGCAATCATTATTGTCGGATAAACTACGAAAGTAAAATTGTTGTAATCACTGGCGCAAATAAAATCATGAGCTGATTCAACCAGATGTAATCCTTTGAATGTTAGGGCTTTGTATATTGCAGCGTTTGGAATATCCGGAAAGTCTTCCTTTGCCACATGGTATATGTCCAATTATCTATTTGTTCTCCATTTTCCATACTGCTCAAGTTCTTCGTATACCGGGATGCTATCAAATATGAGTTATACGTCACAGGTTCATCTTCATTCAATCTTAATGAACCGCAGAATGACTTTCCCTTCGTTAAGTCTTCATAGAATATTATTTTTTCATATTGAATACCATCAACTCATAAGGCAAACATTCTATTACAAATTACGTCTCACTAAGCGACGCTTCAGTATCGCGACGCAATGGAAAGCTTCGTTCAAAATAATGGTTCCTTCCTTTAAAATCAAAAACAAAAGACTGATAATTTTTTTTCGTTATTGTTAATGCTTTTGCTCTAGGTTTGTTTTCTTCACCGTTGAAATTCTTCGTTTTGGAAATGGCCCAGTCAATCCATCGGAAATATCATCCATGGATTTGTATTCTTTTTATTCCATTTAAATTGATACAACATAAAACCGCCAGATAAGACGTTTCTCAAGTAATCATTTACTTTGATTAAACATACTATTTTATTTTCAACTTGATTAAAACTGAAACTCGCTTGTTCTTTGAGTTCGTTCAACTCCTCCATTAACTCTTCCACATCATTGTTCTCAAATACTTCCGAGTCGTCAGAATCATCTATGGGCGGTTCGTAAAATTGGCACGCCGACGAGGAATTGAATCTTAATCCGTTGATAGCCTCTTCGAGTCTCTGAAACAGATATGATCAGACAATCGTTGAATTAAAATGCAAATGTTAAATTAAAATGCATTCATGAATCAAATACGTGCAAATTATTCTAAGTTTCATTCCACTTCTGGGTGGAAACGCAAATTCTCCTTTTCTTACGATCCTTCCTAATCGTTCAACCTCCTCTTGTTCAGATGGATCTACTTCTACAATTAGCGATGCAAAGTGTACAGACTGCTGACCCAAGTGATGAATATCCACGATGTCCTGAGACTCGGGCCATTCTGGGAGTCCAGAAGAGGACGGAGCAGGTTGAGAGTGAGGGGTATTTTCCTCTTCTACAACTCAATCAGGAAATTCCAATCCATAGTCTTTTTGGAAATTCAATCCTACTTGAATACCAACACAACTGCCTTGAAAACATCTGGACGATGTTGTTTAATTCCTAAGTAAATAACTATAGACATCATCCGTGTACAAATTGGTACATACCATTTGCCCATGGTTTACGGTCCTCAGCCTCGAGATGATGCAGTTGACATTCTTTTTCTCCAATTTGTGATCTTTCATCATCTTGTGATTCAATTTCTACAGCAAAAAATAAAATAATTTTAAGTTGTAGGAAACTAAAATTCATTGCCCTCTTCGGATAAGAATAGCTTCAGATCCGTGTGACGATGTTCGATGTTTCACTTTCATATTCTTTTATTAAATCCATTTCAGCCGGCAATTAATCTAAAAACAATCCGAAAAAAATTAACGATTAGATAAGTTCCATTCGTAGTCGACACGTAAATCTTTTACGTTCAATTTTATGTAAAGTAAATGACAATATTGTACGCGTAAAATGCCGACTTCAGAGAATTCAGTCCTGTCCAAAAACGATTCCAAAGTTGGTAGGGCCTCGGTTATCTGGGTTCGAGTCGAATCGAGTTTAAGTGAAGTCACATGGGGGGCCGAGTCTTAAGGAGAACGTCAATGGAAAGTGAAAAATAAAATACTGTGTCAGGTAAAAACAAGGTAAACTTCAGAAATTGAAAGGGACGGGAAGGAGCTCGTGACAAAACAAATGGTATTACCTTTGTAGTCTTGAAAAACACTTGGTATGTAAAGCACTGATAAGATTACATAGTATAGGTTAACAAAGGAGTTGGAGGAGACGACAATGAGATAATGAGAAAAGGTTGAGTCTTTGGAATGTTTTCCTTAGCGTCCTTTTCGAACCAAACCACCTCAGGTGGAGGTGTATTGGAAATGTATTGAGAAAAACAGGCAAGACATTTGGAACAAAGGAAATTTTAAATTCAGGAGTTGCGGTTTACTTCCTGCCCTCCTCATTTTAACTTTTTTAGTTGTTGTTATTTATTGACATTTGACTTCTTGTCCTGTCAACAATATTGTTAATTTTATGGAAGATTAAGAGTGGATCCCATTTTTGAGCGTTTATCGGAAGATGCTTAAATACGCATTGAAAATTGAGTTTAAAATTAAGTTTAAAATTGAGTTTAGGTTTGAGTTTCACTTTCCGCATTTGTTAGTCTTGGGGATTTGTTGAAGGTTTGTTGAGGATATTCTGCAGAGAGGAAGAAGCACCGTGGTCTTTTGTCGTCGCTGCTCCTGCGTGTGTGGAGAATTTGCCATTGCTTGAGAACATGATGCCAAGGTACTTGTATTCCTTCACGATTTCGATTTGATTTCTCTCCCACAATAATTCCAGATTTTTTGGGTTTCTTCCAGACGGGGAGAAGACGAGGATTTTGGTTTTACCAGTGTTGACAGCAAGGGGTGCCGATCTATAGAATTTGGCAGCAAGATTGATTTTGTCTTGGAGGGTTTCTGGGGACGTGGCAAATATGACGAGGTCGTCTGCAAATAGTAGGTGGTGGACTGGGATTCCTGCGATTGTTGGGCCGAGGATTTGCAGCCAAGCAAATTTTCGAGAGAATCCTTCAATGAATAAATCTTGAACTACCCCGTCAAGATCATCTTTCACACCTTCCTCAAGAGGTTCGCGATCTCGCTCTAGTCGCTCTCAAAATAGTTAGTCTCATTTTGGTAATGCTTTTCTTTAACTAGATTGCAATTAATATCCTGTCGTTTCTGGATCCAAGGGACCTGGTTCTTCTCTCAACAACTTCTTCCCATTGGAGGAATCTTACAAAAGATGAGCTACTGTGGAAAATGTAATGCAGCTGGGAGTCTGCACCTGCCGCCAAAGGAAGGTGTGACGGTGGGGCAGTGAAAGGAATCATGTATTACATGAAGATCGACAACAACTGGGGTACAAAATCCAAATTTGACGTGAGAGAAATCAACGTACACGGGAGGAATTTTGTCACTACCCTACAAATGGAAGGAGGTAGGTGAGTAGGTTTGCATTGTATTCCGTCTCATCGTAATTTAATAATTATTAATTCTATACGATTTTAACATCATCCGATAACAACACTTTGATTTTGCGATCATCGAGAGACCTTACTCAGACTATAAACCTCGTCGGTCACACTGGCGGAGTCTGGGCTGCGAAAATGGAAGGTAACGTGATTGTACCCGCCGGGACTGACCGAACCGTCGGAGTTTGGGATGGAGTGACAATTGTCTGTTCACACATTTTTCGGGGCCACCTTTCCACTGTCCTCTACCTCTCGTTGAAGGGGAAAAGGTGAAATTTTCAACAAGGAGTTAAATGGTTTAAGAAAAATCACCTAATTGTTGTTTGATTTTGAACAGGGTTGTGAGTGGGTCACGGGATTCAACCCTTCGGATGTGGTAACGGGGAAGTGCCTGATGGTCACACCTCGGCCGTACGATTCGTCGAGTTCGACGGGTTGGTGATTGTGTCCGCCTCTGACGAAACTTCTATCAGAGTGTGGGAAGGGGAAACGGGTCTGTGTCGGCACATCCTTCAAAGACACGCAAAAGGATGCACTATTTGCAGGTAATTTCACTCCTCAATGTTTGTTTTAATTAATGTTTCATGAATTTTGAATACAATTTTAGATGGATGAGACAAGAATGATCAGTGGCTCCCAGGGCGGGACCATCAGTGTCCGGGATAGTTGACTGGACATTTTCCAATACCATTGAATTGCCTGGTGTCCTCTTCGCCCATTTACGTCAAAATCAACTTGTGACCGAGAGTGAAAATTCAACGGCACATGAATCATTACTGGACAAAACATTACCGTCCTGTCAGGTACTTAAAACAAATGTTACAATCACTTTTACTATCACAATCACACAACTTATAATTCTTCATACCCCAGGTGACATCACCTTATGGATGTGTGCCTCGGACACACATTTCGTTGTGGCCGCCGGATATTTGGGAAGGAACCAAATCATTTGTACATTTTTGATTTCACTGAAAAAACAGTTTACCCTAATTTTGATTCTATTAAATACATTTGTGCTTAACGATTAACATATTAAATGAGAAGGAATGCATCAATTTGCCATTTCTCCAATATTAGTCTAAACTGAATTTCATTAGTGACGCATAACTTAACAGAGACTCATAAGTAAGTAAATAACTTTCCACACTTAAAGTCCAAATTCCAAGCAATCCTTCTTTCTTCTCCGAATTCTCTGCCTCATGGTGAAAATGACTTGATTGGTTATTCCCCTTTTTTCCCTTTTCGCTTTTTCTCCATTATTATAAAGTTGAATAAACATTTGACAAAGTGATCCCCACCCAAATTGGCCAGGACAGGTGACTCCATACCAAAGGGGCCAGGTGGGCATTCTTTCACGTTGGACAAACAAGTGGCCAAACTTGACCAGGACAAGTGACCCCCTCCCAAACGGTCCAGGAGAGCCTTCTTTCAAGTTCGACAAGTGGCCAAAGTGGACCAGGACAAGTGACAAAATTGATCGGATTCGCCCCTACCCCAATTCACCAGGACACGAGCAGGACAGTCGTCCCTACCCCAATTGGCCAGGACGTCTGTCACAATTAACAAGGACAATAGTCGCTGTATCCCTTTTCATGCTTTCTTCCCCACTCTGTTCCCCAAACGTAACATTCGCCCCTACCCTTTTCCACAACGTAAAATTATTGCATACCTTTTTGTCCACTTTTTCTCCAGGGAGGGGGTGGTAACATTCGCCCCCCCCCCTCTCTTATTCCATGGCATGAAATTCGCCCCGCGATTTTCTGTGGCATGACATTGGCCTCTCGCTTTTCCGTGGCATGACATTAGCCCCCCTTTACATACCCTTTTTCACCGCAAACTTGGCATTCGGTCCCATCTACATACCCGCCTTCACCGCTAACTTGGCCTTCATGCTATGCCTGAATGCCTAATGCCTAATGCCTAAGCTAATAAGTCCCTTGTCCACGCCTTCTGTACGGAAATAAAAGGACTAAAGTACCTGCTTTTGACCAGGAGTGACCGGATGCAGGACTCAAAATGCAGGACCTCGATTGCTCGAGACTTGCTTAATGACAACAGCTTCATGCCAGACTCAAGGATGCATGACAGGCTGAATGACTGGACCTCTTTTATTTTTGTCTCATTAAATTCAAAAGTTGTAGGGAGAAAGCGCGAGGAAAAGTGAATCCATTCGGAATGGTTCCGATGCGAGTCGGAAAGAAATGGAATGCGGATGACATTATCACATTCCGCCCCATCCATCTTAGTCATCGTCGGCAAGAAGTGCTGAGATACTTTCATCAACTTCCTGTTGATAGGTTGGTATCTCCTCGACCTCCTTCATGATGCCATTTACCTTGACATTTACAGTATTTGGGCCGGGCGAGTTCTGTTGGAGTTCTCCGTTCCCAATTTCTCGAAACGATTGGTTCCTTTGGGTAGCTCAAGTTAAAAATGAATCTTCGGGGATTTCAATATCCTCAAACAGCTTGTTGGCTAGCAGGAGAGCTTTCTCGAGTTTTGTTGACGTTAACTAATTCATTTGTTTTAAACTTCTAGGCCGACAACAGTTCGGATCTGTTATTGTAGGATGCTGTCGTCCAAGGAATGGTCTAGCGCATCTTGTAGTACTACTCTGGTAATTATTTATTTTGTTTTTACCAGTGCTGACTGATTCCATGCTTCCATTGACAGCGATCTTCCTGTGCACACCACAAAATCTTCACGGATTTGACCAATCTCACGGAATGGAGTTGAAATTATGAAAATGGTGGCTGATGTGACTACGCAAAGGAACCGCCGTAATCCTCCAATTCATCATGGACACGTGCTTGGTTTGCTGGGGAATTCGTTTGTTCGGCAGGTCAAAAGATACCATGAAACACGCTGGGTATCCTCTGGGCAAAGTAAAGCCCTGCAGGTACCCCTCCACCAAGCCTCCACGAAGACGTGTCGATCTGCACATCGTGTAATCTTTGCAAATTTGTTTTACTTAATTTTTTAACTAAAATTCACAATTCACTGAATAATTTTTTTGATGGCTTACAAAGTATCCAATTCTGAAAGGTGACCTCCCGTCTTTCTTGCACCTTTCGGGGATACCACAGTCGATTCACATCAATGAACCTAAAATTGTTGCCATCACTGCTCTAATTTTGATTTCAGGCCAAATTCTGGATTCGATGATTCCTCGAGGGAAAGACAGTGGTTGGAGTCGCCATTGCTGATGATTTGCTCCACTGTTACCGGGATACGAATGATAATTCCATTTCACTCAAAAGTCTCTTTCAAGCATTCGGACATGAAATCTACCAAATCACCTTAAACCGAAATTGCTTCCCAGCCTAGAGGAAAGAACCAACAACGGAGCAATTCTTATTCCTGCATTTCCGATGCTCGCTGGTCTTTTCTTTTTCATCAGAACAATGATAAATAGGTCCGAGCCCATGGATCAAGGATCAACGGACAACAGGGGCTCCTCAGTGTACCAAAGGTGGACCGGGATCCAACAGGGGATTACTGCCTTATTACCGACGCGAAAATAAAGTTCAACAGACTGTAACTGGAACACCAAATATTCTATGCAATTGCCAGTACATATTTGAGTTCACTTTCACTTGCTCTTTCCAAAGAGTACTTACTCGATTATGTGTGCTGCAAGCGAGTCCTTTAAATTTCCCCGCAAAAATGAATCAATAATAACCTAATATAATTTGCTGTAGTATGAGATGAGATGAGATGAGATGTCAAGTGTAAAAGTCCATGCCAAAAAGACGGCATGGAGGATTCTGTGTTAGTTCCCTGCTTAGAGAACAGGAATGGGTTGGAGGACAGGTCTCATTCTCAACTCACTTCTTCTTTTCTCACAAAAAAGAGGACGACGTCTTTGCACATACACAGTTACCAATAATTCTCTTTCCGCACCAGCCTCACCCCTAAAAATAAACGACGCTGCGAGCGAACACAAGCAAACGAGCCTGCCTAGGCACGGTCTCGTTTGGTTTTATTGATAATTCTAAATTTGAAGCAGAACTTAATTTCTATTCCTTTGTTTCGGTTCTGCAAAACAATAAGGTTTCAGCATGAAACGTGAAATGAAATCCATGAAATCCATGAAATCCATGTAATAAAAACTAAGTTTTTGAATTGTTTTTTTTTTAGGATTTTCAAGATACCGAAAATGTTTTCATCGCCAGCGTTTTATCTGGTCACCCTCGTGCTCAATAGTCACGCTGCATAGCAGCTTATTGTCAAAGCACCGCAATATACACCAAGATTAGGTCAAATTTATGACTTAAATGAAGACATTTACCACACAGCGATTATAGCAAGACACGACATAACATCATATCAACGATAAATACGGAGAATACATTCAATGCAGACATCCAAGATTGACAACTTTGAGCAAGTTTCCAACCTACTTAGTGGAGGAATTCATGCGGCAATGGAAGCCCTTGGAAGCCTTGTTACGGTAATTACCGTTTATTTACCATTAAACCAAAAAATCTGTTCCCTGTAAAGAATTTTAAATGCAATAATATTACTTCCGATAACTGAATTTCAATCGAAGTTTCAGTCGTGCAGTATAATGTAGAGAATAGTTAACGTTTATATCTCCACAATTTGATTAACGTCGCTTTGATTAGGTGAATTGTTCACCTTTTCTAGCCCTAATGTTTAATAACCATTAACTTAGTAGGCTGGAGCTGGTGTTCGATTTGTCAATGATTTAAACAAGGTTAGACAAGCAACAACGGTGAGGAGCAGTGTCGAGTAGTAAAAGATTAAAATCGAGACACTCAACGTACAGAGCAATGAATTTCGTGAAATTGTTGATACCACACGTGCAGATGAAGCAACTCACTACGTTGCAAGTATTTACTTACATAAATCCTCATTTCATCCACTCATTCAATTGGGTTATGTTTGAATGTCAAGATAAGATTTTAAACATGGTTTTCTGTTATAAATTGAAACTTCATTGGAAATGTACTTGTTGTTCCATCAAGTCGACAAGTCGTTCTTTAATGGCTTGGACAGTTTCGTCAACTTGGATGGAAACGGCTACTTTGTTACTGCCAACAGAGGAGCCAGAACTAACCTGTCTGTTTCAAAACCTCATGCTCGACGACATCGATCGACGACGATCCCAGCTTGCAACCCTGGAAACAAATTTTGGAGATTACTTTGATGCTTTCAACAGAGAGATAGATGAGTCTCTAAGTGATGCCAAGATGGGATTAAACCACAAAAGCCTCGAGTCTATTGTGTCTGAAATGTTGTTTAAGTTACAGGTAATTGAAGTGTTTGATTGGGCTGAGGGTAAAGGAGTGCCCACGTTTATTTGAGTACATCATTTCCGAAGTGAATACTAAATACTTATATTATTTTCTTTCCAGCTGCACGTGAATCGCTGGCGTTTGCAAACATGCGTATAAAGCTGGACCGGTTTTCGCAGCTCTCAAACAACACTGTATATTTAGGCGAAAATGCCAAAGCATACCTTGTTGAAATTAAGAAATATGCCAATTTCTACGGCGTTATTGTTCCTGCAGATGCTCAATTTCACCTATTTTTTCTGGAGCTACTGTTTTCAAATGTTTTCATTTAATATTTTTTTTATTGTTATTAGCAGGTTGCAAATTAAATTTCTCAAGACTCTAGTTATCAGTTACATCCAAATAACGTCACCCATCAATGTATACTTTCCACAAAAGTTTGTCTGGTAGCTACAATTTGTGGCGGTGATAGTATAATTAGCGTTAACTTTGCCAAATAACCAAATAAGTTAGTAATTTTGACCTTCTAGTAAATTTTATGTTTAGGCATACTTTAGAAATTCAATAAAAAATAATTTTTCTTTTCTTAATCAGTTTTTGTTGGTAAATGGGAAAGGAAGTTATTTCAACCAGTATTAAAATCAGCGGCAATCAAATTATATTATTTGCATTGGAAGAAGAATATACTCTCGAGCAGGCGAGCCGAAGGCCCGCTGCAAATCTAGTTTTCCTTATTCTCTTCCTTACCGGCTTCCGTCCTCCTCATATGTGGACAAGGACTCCTCAACAGCTCGCCTCAATTCCCATTTGGCCACCGACGAGTAAACAATACTCTTTTGTCCATCCAACAGGTATCAGTAGTTGCATGACTAGTCATGCATACCTTTCACCTCCTACTCTTCCTTGCAACACTGGCATTCCTTCTTAATTCTTACAATGCCAGTACTGCAAGGTAGAGCATGGAGTGTGTGGTATACTTGATTAATCATGCATATATTAACATTTGCATTACCTTTCTAGCCTCCATCCTTCTCATTTCCTTTCTGGACTTGAACGAGTAAAAAAGAGTTTCTCCTCATTCACTCCCGACACTCTCGTCAAACTTCAAGCTTCGGTATTCCTTTCTCAAGATAGACTGTTACGATGAAGATGCTTTATCCGATTCACACGTGGAGACGGTGATCTCTAACGTCACACAAACAACGGTCGTGGTAAGTTTCATTCTGTAAATATTAAAGATTAAAGACAATAACGTACGGATTAACGGTTCGGACTTCCAGGAATACGTCCACCTCCTTGCCATCCTGGATAAATCAAGAAGATTGGGGAATCATTTCGCGTGTTGGGGCAGAATGCATTCGGTACCTTTTCCGACACAGACTCATCAACCCCTCATTTCCGCGTAATCAAATTCTCTTCAACATTTGCTAATTTTTGTTCTGTTGTGTTTTACAGGTATCTCAAGCATGGAGCAGTAAGGATTCTTGCGCCCTGAACGAAGACCTCCAAGGCTAAACAGGAGGTGAGTCCTACTATACTAATCACTTTTTTTTATCTCGAATCTACTTTTCACATTCAGGTGATCTCGACTATGTCTTTAGGTACGTGTAAAACTAAACGTATTTTGGTTCATCTTTCAGGATTTTCCCAGTGATTGTTTAGCTCAACACCACGGATTCGCCGTTGCGATTCGGATATTTCCGAAGTCAGAGATAATCGACAGGGATTCTAATCGACACATTCTGGTTATTTACTCATCGCCATCACCCATCAATTGCTGACACACCAGGCGCTAAGCAGTTCATTGATAAGCATATAAGGATTATAATAGCGAATGGCCTGAATCTGAAATTCAAGAGTTAGTAATCTTGCTTAAATTATAATCAAACAGCCACGAGGATGATTTGGTGACTTTCGCAAAGTCCTACGTCGAACTAATCTAAATGGTTGCTAAGGATCTGACCTTGTTTGCTTCAGAGCTTCAGTGTCAAAGCCCACCCAATAACTGGACGCTTCAGGTAATAGGTAATACTGCTTTGTTTAATAAAAATCAGTTCTAATTCTAATCTGTTCTTTATAATTGTAGCAAGACGCTGCTGATATGTTTTACATGATCCTGCACGGACTTGACTATGATCGGTGTACCCATCACGACACCATAACCTAACCTAACCTTTTCTAAGAAACATTCTGCCTTGTTGACTAATCATTTTGGATGTACCCATACATTCGTAATGATCGTTTAACATTTAGTTGCACATTATATAAATGTCATTATGTTTCAACTTTATAGACTACCTGCCAAAACCATAAACATGCAATGAACTTTTTTGAAGCGGAAGAAGAGTTCTCGGTTTTGAGGCTTCCCATTGCAAATTTTTTTTCCATGACGGAGGCCTAGACAAAAACTTCTTGAGTTCATAAAGAATTGCTTTGTTGTCAGCCCGGGATGCATTTTAAACAAAATTATTTTGAATGCAGCCAATCAATTGTTTCGGACAATACGTAAGGATGTCAACAAAAAGGAATTTGTGTGATTGATACCTAACTTGATGACTAAATTCCCTAAAAGATTGACAATTCAAATCTTTAGGTTCGTTTAACTTTTATACATCGTCCCCAACTTCTTCTGGCTCTGCAAATCGATCAAATTAAAACTTTTTATCTTTTTCGACTTGGAATTGAAAGTTTGAAGGCGCAGAAGATCAAGAAACGGGCCACAGTTCCATTGACTTTTGTTTTAAAAGAACATATCCGGGAATCAAACAAGTAACATATCCATATACCATTCCATACCGTAAACCGTACGTATTCATTCATATAATCTGACTGTGTTTATTGTCCATGTTGGTGAAAGTAAGGATATGTACATCAATAAAACAGCAGTGGTTCAAATTATAAACGTAACGATAGTAGTGGAGTACCTACCTGCCCCACAAGAAAAAACTTACACCGCTTTCCCTAAACGGTCTGCCAAACAGACCGCACAAGAAAATCAAAAAAAAATTTCACTAACCCATTTGGCATCCCAGACCAAAACTTTCTCCAGAACACATTAATCGTCCAGACTTTCCTCAATTTAATGAGCACATTCTCCAAAAATTTCACAAACGATATCCAAAAACTTTCTCTATCACAAAAACCAATCTCCAAACAATAATCTTGTAACCTTTCGACTACTCAATTTGGATTTTATATATTGAATACAAGAAATTTCGACGCGCTGTTAAGATTTTTAACATGTAAGTCAATGATGCAAGGAACTCGTCGAGGAGTTCGTTTCTTCAAATATGTTTTGCGTGTTGTCACTTTCAACATTAAACGCATCGTGCTGCTTCTGTAAAAAAGTTTGTAACAGCGTTTCACACCGCATGTTTGCATGACGAGTCCAGCGGAAGCGCAAACTGTACACCATAGTCGACAAGGAATTCCAATCACACGCTTCCTAGACCAGACTCGCTTATTGCATCAAACTTCAAGCCATTCTAAAAGTTAAAAACCTAATTTTATATTTCGTAATTTTAAAATCTAATCGAGAATCAAATACCTAAATAATGTCAAACTTACACATTTTGATTGATCGGAAGTAGCATTTTATTTTGGACTCGTCATTTTGGAGCATCAGCAATGTTGTCGACATCCTCCATGGTGTATTGGAATGGACCCCATTCCACTCCCCAATCACGCTTGAAGTGGACACGATTATTAATTGTCTCATGTCCCACCACATTGTGAAGCTGGTACCTTAAAATAAAAATAAACTAAAAACTAAATAAAGAATAAAGGAGAAAATAAAAGAATTCACATACGACCAGTGTTTCAAGAAGAAGACATCAACTGCCTCCCAACGCGTTCTGTTGTAACCTTTCTTTTCACAATTTTAGGCAGTTCTGTTGAGTGTTGAGTGTAGATTTAGAGTGAATTTGATTCAGGAAATGATCCCTTATTTTAAAACTACAAGGGTTTTTAAGTTCGAGATAAAACAAAAAAAATTAGAATAGGGTTTGCATGTCAGAATTTAAAAATAAATTTTTTAAGAAATTCCCACGGTGAATACATATGATATAATATCACAATTTAAAAAAAGAAATATCAAAAAACGAAGCGTGAGATTTTTTCTTTTGATTTGGTGGAAATGCTTTTTCTGGTTCCTTGCTTCTTACTGGTCTGCACTCCACTTCTTCGGACGGGTTTAAATCTTCTAGGTTTTGGATCGAAGAGTCTTGTTTTCTTGGCAAATTGCCTTGTTTTTGATGAGATTGTCCTTGTCCTCTTTTGTTCTTTTTCTTCAACTCTGCTTTCATGTCAACTCCTTCTGTTGTTTCATCTCCAAACTTGTTCTTGTTGTTTTCAGGAAATAGATCCAAGGGTTCTTCCAACAGCATGAAAACATAATCTTTGTGCCAAGGTGGTACTTTCTTTGTCCGTTTTGATCTTCCCTTCTCTCCTTCCCTTTTCTCCTACAGATCTGGGTCATCCTCCTCCCATGGTGTTGTCCCCTCGGTCGAGGAATTTTCAGATAGTGGATCTTCCCCACCGTCCCCAGGGTCAGTTAGCTCTCCGCTTGTTCCCGTTTTGTAACTGCCCGAAGTTGAACTTTCTGTATCCCAACCTTGATCAGGATCAAGGTTGATCAAAGTTTTCCATCCAGTGATCCGGATCCATCACTCCCGGTCCCCTATTTAATTTCCGAATTCTTTGAATGTTAACAATTTTTGGATTTCCATCATTTCCCTCCACTGCATATAAAAGTTCAGAGATTTTTCTTTTAACAGTGAATCCTGGTCGAAATTTCTTCTTTAATTTGGCACTCAATCCTTTCTTTGCTTTAGGATCGAAAACCGCCACTTCACCACCGATTTGGAGTTCTAAATTCCCTCTCTTAGGATCAAGTTTCTCCTTGAACTTCTGCTGGACTTCTTGGTTTCTGGTCCAAGCTAATTCTCTGGCAATCTCCAGCTCATCAAATCGGTTATTTTCGCGACTTGGTTTCAGGAACGCCGGAACCTGATTCTCCTGCGGTAGTCGAGCTCCATATTCATGGGCAAGGTAGAAGGGTGTCATTCCCGTAGCCTTACTTTTGATGGTGTTGAGTGCAAAAGTCACTGCAGCCAAGTTAACATCCCAGTCAACTTGCTCTTCACTGATGCAACATTTAAGCAAGGACATGTAGCTTCTATCGCTCCTCTCCAGTAGCCCATTGCTGTTGGAGTGATAAGAGGTGGAGTTTCCTGGCCGAATTCCCCGCTTTCCTAGAAACTCCGATGAGATAGAAGTATCCTTGGACACCGAAGCGATGGATTATATCTGCCCTCAGGAAGTTAATGACGGTTTCTGCTTGGGCGTTTGGTACGGCCTTAGCTATCAAGAACTTAGTCACTCCGCATATCGCCGCAATCACATGGACGTTTCCGGATTAACCTAACCTAACCTAACAGCCATTGATGTAGTTCATGATGATTTTGTACATGTTCCTAAAATAAAATCGGTGTCGAATTCGATCAAGTCCTCTCAACTCCAGTGTAACCACTCCAAGGGAGACAATGGTTCTCATAAAGAATGTCCGAAATCAGCCTCTTTGGAACGACAGGCGGAGTCATTCCACCCTTCTTATTAATCAAAATTCCATTCTGAACCTCAAACGATTTCACAGTTGTCTTCTTTCCTGCTTCCAATTGGGCCCTTACTCTCTCACAGAATTGGTCCTTCTCTTGGAGACTACGGAAGTCCTCCCTCGAATCCCCCTAAACACCTGGTGGTGGTTAGTGGTGTCTCGGGGCCTCAGGGTGACGAGGGTAGATGGAGTCCTCAACCCATCCCAATTCCCAAGAAAGCATTATACAATTACAAAAAAACCTTTTTGAGTACGGGAAGAGAAAGAAATTGAAGAGTTCCCGCTGGTGGTGGTGGGGGTAGGTCGCTAAGCGCTCAAATGACAAAAAGTTGCCTACCCAGAAAACGACGCTGCGAGCAAGCGAAGCGAGCGAGCACAACCAAACAAGCCTGTCTCTAGGCACGGAATGGTGTATCCTTTCCGGTCCTAGGCACGGGCTTATTTGGTTTTAACTTAATATTATTGGAATCATGGAAAAAACTGGAAATCAATCGTGGAATTAAACTAATTTCGGGAGTTGTTTTTCGAAATACTAAAGCTGGGGCGTCCTATTTTGCTCAACTCTGTTTTTGCCCAGCGTGGTTGAGAAGATGTGTTGTTGCACTCTTTCACAGACTGTTATATTTGCTAAATCCTGTCGGACTTTGTACTCAATTTAGTTTAATTTACTCCACAATGACGAAGTAAATTAACCCGAAAGTTGACGAGATTTTTTTTGGCACTTTCGAATTAGAACATAATTGCCGAAAAGCTCAGACGTCAAGATGTCAAAGGTGAGTGTGTAATATTCTCAGGACGGTTATGCCAGTCAAATTATGTCAATCGAAAGAAAAGTTTCCTATATCAAGGAAGTCCAGAGGTTCCGGTGGGTAACTCCACCACTTTTTTGAAAGCATTCAGTGCTGTCGGAGCACTTTGTGGAAGAGGTACCTTCCCAATCATCATAGTTTCAAAAAAGTGAGAGGTTAATGCGGGATACTGAATTGGCAATATTCTGATACCAGGAATGGAGATACACACCCCAAAACACTTCCCTGGTTGAACTTGAAAGTGTAACGATTCATCATGACAGTGCCACATCTAATACGGCTAAGTAACCTTACCATTACTCAGCCACTGTGAAACAACAATTTCGAATCACTGTTCTCACAAAAAGCGACATCCCTTTCAAATATCCAAATGTCAATCCACATGACTTCTTTGGATTAAGATTACTTGAGAATAATACTAATTTTGTCGACGACACAAATCAAATCGAAAGTATACTTTAGAAAATCATGCAAAGGGTATAGATCAAGGTTGACCAAAAATTAGCCAACAAAGCTTTTTGAATTTGGAAACGACTTAGGTTTGTAGTGGCAAAGGGTGGTCTACATTTTGAAAATATTAAAAATATTCATTCTAAGAAACGAAACCTGGCGTGGATTTAAAAGTCAAAATTTTGGGGTTATCAACGACCGCCAAGTGTACGTGAATTTTAAAATTAAATTAGCTTATCATGCTTTGCAGGTTGGCAACAATTAATTAGCTCACCAAATGTGGTTTTTGATTAGTTATAAATTAGCTACCTCATCTCTGTAAGGCTGTCAAATAACATTTGGTGGGGGGAAAGGTAAAAGTCTTGTTATTCGAAATGCCTTACGCATACCATAGTCGTACAGTTTATTTGGTAAGTACAGTAAAACAAACTTCAGTCAAAAGTCAAAGTTCCTAAGTTGCCTTCATGACTTATTTCTATTTAATTAACTGAGAGATCAACACTCCGAATCATTAACGACCGCGAAGCGGTCCGTTTGTCTGGGAACACGATAAGTGTGCAACGTGTTGACTTTTCTCAATTCGGTTTTCGGTTTCTAGTAAAAGGGGCCATAGCCTGGTTCACTATTGAATTTGGTTGTTATAGGTCGACTCATTACGAGGCAAAAGTCAAATTGAGTTATCAAATTTGTTATGCATTTTACTGTTGTTTTTCAAATTTTTTAATTTTTGCGGCAAAAGGGTTCTGCGCTCAAATACGCATGGTTTTGTGTTCTCTTTACCATTGATCAATCAAATTGAGAATTATTATTTTAAAAGAGAAGTTTTGGCTCCTTATAGCAGGTCATTCAGCAAAAGTGGATAATTTCTAAGGGTATAATTTACTATAAATAAAATCCCAATTCAAATCTGAGTTCTCGCTAGTGGTGGCGGTGGTGGGGCGTCATAATAATAACCACTGAGGAAGACGGTGTGTGTCTCACTTCACCCCAAGCGTAATGCCAATTAATTTAAAATGTGATTTCCCGAAGGTGGTTGTAGTCGGGTAAGTCGCCCAATGACCGACATATGACAACACAAAAACGACGCTGCGAGCCAGCGAGTGCAACTAAACAAGCCGGTGTCTAGGCACGGAATGGTGCATCCTTTCAGGGCCTATGAAGGGCTTGTTTAGATTTTTTAGTATTTACTTTTTCGTCATTTCTCATATCTCTTTTTCGAAGTAAATAGCCAATTTAGGGAAATGAAATTTTAAGGGACTAAGACGGATGATAATTCAATATATTTTCCATCAGCGGTCGTTCTTTAAGTGCGATTGCAACGGCTTATTGAATTTTGAAACCTAAAGCTGCCGCTCTTGTTTGACTCGTTTTGTGTTTATTTTGTTTTGATTTTATAATAGTATGGAGAAGAGGAACTGGAAAAGCTGACGGATCTCCGTAGTCATAAGCGAACTCCACAAGTTTATTCGGATATTTTGAAATCTACTGAGCCTTCTGGTTCAAATTTTAAAGACCCTGAATTCCCACGAACCAAGGAGTCAGTAGGCGGAGTGGTAGAAAAACTATTGGACAAATCAGATCCAAAACACGAGAAGAGAGTCAAGAAATGGAGAGCCAAGGGATGGGATGAGAAGGTTCACTGGCTAAGGATTGCCGTATGAAAACAATTGCTTGGTTTCATTCTAGAATTTGATGCATTTTTAAAGTCATGCTTAAATATTTTAATTTTTATGTAGGAGTTTGTAAAGAAATCATACGGAGAAGAATATTCTGCCGTATTTAATGATGGGGATTTGGGAAGATCCCGGGCAAGAATGGACATTGTACAAGGGATGACAGGTGAGGTCGGTTGAGCCTAAAGTCGCTCTTATTTTAACCCAAATTGACAATTTAATATTGCATGTCCATGTCTAGGAGACTGTTGGTTTGTATCTTCCGTTTCTGCAATTACATTGGACAAGGACTTGAT